>KN515169.1:20823-37049 GCA_000787155.1 Scartelaos histophorus
GGGGGGTTCAGTAATGAAACGATAATTACAGAAGTGTGTAATGAAGGCGTGCTTACAACGTTCATGAGAATAGATGAGCGGCGTACACAGAGGAGACAGAGGAGCACGTTCATGTCCCGTGTTGAGGAGGACGAGCTGCAGACACCATTAAAGGGTCTCATTAGTCGATACATGGAGTTCAGTGGCTTTATTCTGCTCATAAATCTTGCAAAATGCTGCAAAAAAGTCTGTGTAAAAAGTTAAAATATCAAGAAACAACAATAGTTTTTCTTGATTTGAATAGCTCGAAGGTTAAAGAACACGTAAAGTGCTTGAATCTGCTCTACACTTCTGGAATCATATGGGCTGTGTCCAAATGTCCACACTATTTCAGACCATTTTTAGGGGTATTCGAATGTCCAGGTGGTGAAAAGTAGTGAGAGTCAGGAAAACAAAGGCGTACAGTGATGGGTGTTTAACTGGACAAAACCGGACTGAATGAAAGCGCTGGTTTCTGGTTCTGTAGATCCTAATTCTGAATAAAACACTCTTAAATAAAACTTTAAGGTCTTATCTTAGCTCCAGCTGTTAAAAGAGTTCCACATCTCAGGCCAAAAGCAAATTATTCTGTTCGTTTGCATGAGATCCAGCTTGACAAACACTTGAATGATTATTGATTAATATTATTATGTCAGTTGTTATTATTAGTCTATTAAACTAATCAAGTTTAAGCAAATCTGAATGTAGTGAGCTGCATGTCCAAATCACCCTGTAAAGGCTAAAGAGTGTGAATGAGGGGTTAGGTACGGTGGCCGGCAAGTGGAAAACACTTTAAAGGTTGTATGGAAGATTTTTTTTGTTTTTGTTTCAAATTGTCAGTTGGCTCTTACACACTCCACAGACACAAGGCGCTGTTTTCTAAACCAATGCAGCCGTTCTTAGTGGCTTTTTCAGTAACTTCCTTACAGTTTGCACAAAGTTTGTTGCAATGAAAAGAATCCACGAACAGTTCACTGCAAAAGAAAGTCCTTTTATGAGGTCACTGAAAGGAGAAGAGAAGAGGAACAGAAGCAAAATGGTGATTCTAGCAGATTCATTCCAGCGATGGCGTCACTGAAGCAGACGAGGATCTAAAGACTGACGCACTGGAGCTACTTTACTTCTGGACAGGAAACTTCTGCTTATCATTGGGAAACGTACTTTATTTCCAAGAGCTTGACAGACATTTTTCAGGACACAAATGTGATATTCTGTATCTGAAAACCTGATTTTCAATGCAAAGAAAAAGTCTGTTTGCCGCTGTTTGTTGTATTAGTAGTTTGTTAGTTGTATTTACAAGTCCTGTGCAGCGATGAGGAGAGAACTTATTTTCTAGGATAAACTACTTCAATAAAAACGTAAATGTAAATCTAAAGTAATCGCTCTCACACTCATGACTTCATTATAACTCTGAATGCCGTTAGTAAAAGAGAATAGTAGCAGCTGAACAGTGCTGCAGCTTTTGTCATAAAGAGGAGCAGGTTCTGTTGAGGAGGGGGTTTCGCAGGTTCTGGGGGAGGGGGTTTCACACACGTGCAGCATTTGAAAAAGGACAAACAGTCGCTGTGCTCCTCCTTCCTTGGAAAATCTTCTATACCATCTTTAAGGTTCTACAACACACATTTACAAGTTTGAAAACAAATTTAGATTTAGAATACAAAATTACATCTTGAAAACAAATTCCAAATTCCATAAAAAACATGTGCAAATGTGCAAACAAATTTACAAAATATGAAACACTTGTACAAGTGCCAAATGTATTTATGTACAGTAAAATGTATTTACCTTGTTGATATGTTTTGGCTGCAACTGCTGCCATCATTAGTGAACCCACAGAGCCATGAAAACCCAACATAAGCTCTGTAATCAAAGCACACACAAAACC
This sequence comes from Scartelaos histophorus, assembly GCA_000787155.1. Classification (NCBI taxonomy): domain Eukaryota; kingdom Metazoa; phylum Chordata; class Actinopteri; order Gobiiformes; family Gobiidae; genus Scartelaos; species Scartelaos histophorus. The sequence goes on from KN515169.1 coordinate 22,727, forward strand.
CCAAAGATAAAATTCCTCAAGAACAAAAATGCAATGCAAATCATGCAATAAATCATACATAAGGAAAATGGGCCGAACATTTTACATCCGAAAAAATGAACACCAAAAAGTATGTGAAAAAGAAACATCAGGGAGACTCACCGGAACAACAAAAGAACAAAAAGAACAGAAGAGGAAAACCTAAAATATGCCATATCAGAGCACTGTAAACAAAACAAGCACATTATGGATTGAGACGGGGATCATCGAATCGGAGAACAACAAGTCCAACGTTAGATCAGGGAGGCCACTGAAATCAGGAAACGAGATGACGGACAGAATTAACCGAGATCATGGAGCGTTCATCCTTTCACACACCTGGGACCCCCTCCCTCAGAGAGCACCGGGCGCAGGGAGAAGTAACAACAGGATATACTGCACATCACCACCAACACCGGGGACCGTCCTGACAATGCAACAACACCTGAAACATGTCAACAAGGTAAAAACACACTACTGAACCCAAGAGGTAAAACTATAACATATGACCGTATAATACATATCCTCTCAGAATCCATGTCGTCCATCCCTCCTTCCTCTAACTCTCTCTTTTTTTATAACTTCTTTCTCTCTCTTGTTTGTCTCGCTCTCCTCTCTGTTACTCTCTTTTTATTTCACACAGAAACACAAAGAGAGAGACAGAGGGAAGGAGAGAGGAGGAGGAGAAGAGGAGAGAGAGCAAGGAAAGGAGGAGAAAAAGATCATTTCATGAGCTGTTACTTTAATGTTCACAGCTCAGAGGCTCAGAGCGACAAGGAGAGAAAGAGGAGAGAAAAGAGAGGAGAGAGGGATGAACAGTGTGTAACTTTTGTGTTACAGGGTCTAGGAGGGGGAGGAGCCCACATTGCCCAGTGTGAATTTGGGCTGTGTTGGTGGTGGGAGGGGCTGATGGCACAGATTTGCAGCCTCTCTTCTGTCAGTCTGTCCCAGGGCAGCTGTATGTATACTGTTTGTATCCCATGTAAACGTATGATTACTAATATTTTATTGCCTAAAATTTTTATTTTGAATTCTCCTTGAATCCACCACTTCTTTCCTGAGTTCCCCTGAATGTATCATGTGCACATGCGGTGTGCACCAGGTAGAGACGGCAGTGAGGTACAGAGAACATGTGAACCTGAAACACAGTGAGGAAAACAGTCTGAAAAGTGTTAAAATCATACTTTAAACAAATTTTAACTTGAGATTATGTCCTGTACTCCAGAGCCTTTAGAGTGTCTTACTCCTGATTTGAACCAAGTGGAGTGTGGTTATTTTCTCTGAAACTCTGGTGAGTTACTAAAATGTGATAAAATAACAGGTTTACACGTGTTACATGTACTGAAAAAGCTAAAACCAGTTGGAGTGCAAAACGAAAAGGTACTGAATGCTAAATTGACTTTCTTTTATTTATTTTTTTTTAAATGTGGTTTATATGTGACGTATTTTTACAAATGAACTATAATGATTTCAATTTGCACTTTTATTTTGAATTACATTTTATGCAGTGCTTATCAAGTACTTTGTCATTTAATTCATAAGTCAACATTTGTTAGACATAATTTAAGTTAAAAAACATGAAAACATTTTTCAAGCCTTAAAAAAGGGTGAACAGTTAATTTGGTTTAATGCCATGCTGTATATTTCATTTTGTATTCATTGACAAAAATCAATGTAAAACAACAATGTAATTAATTTAGAACACTTTATGAGATCTCATGTTATTCAGAACATACTGTTGGAATGTATTTTATTCATTGTTCTGTACAATATGTGCAGACTTTTTTTTAGTGGTCCCAGAACTGATCCTGGAGTTACATGCAGCTGTTGATGGTGAGACAGAAACAGTAAGAACTCCCTAAGAATCCTGGAGCAGTGTGGCGGCTGCTTGGGTTTGGAGAACAGACCATCAGACCTGAACACTCCTTTAAATTGTTGGATCCCAGATAAGAAACAATCAGTCAAAAACACTACTGTCAAGTGCCCTAGTTATTGTGCCATTGTTAAATTGTATTAAATCTGCCGGCTGTTCAACTTCCATTTATACGACTCCTCCAAAACCTGGTCCACAACCCTAGCCTAACATTATTAAGCAGGTGTTAAATGTTCAGAACATTATGTTTGGGTCCATCAGGCCCCAGGTGTCTATTCAGGCTCTCCAGGAGCTCAGTGATGCCCTCACACAGATCTGAGAGAACATCCATCACCATCAACATATTGAGAAGCATTTTGAGTTGACAAATTCAGCTTTGTCAAATTAGCCTGCCTCATCATTATTTCACTTTGAGTTTCAGGGTGTCTCTAAATGAAGCTTTAGGCTGCTAATGTTATTTCCATTAAAGGAGGTGGCGTCCTTTAGTTCCTAATACATTGCTCTGTCCATATTTGGATTTTTTTCACATATAGATCTCATGTGTTTTTATTGTGTTCCTTTGAATGTTTTGAGCAGTGTATATTATTAATTTAACTGTAACTGCACATGTTTGTGATGGGGACAGTAAAAGAGGAGGTAACATCAGGTAGAACGAGTGAGAAAACACAATCTAGAGAATGGAGCAGGCTGAATGTGCTGACTCAGGACACTGTGTGTGACCTTTATGTGAGAGTGAGACAGACACAAACCACAGGAGACAGAGCTGTGTGTTTGTGTGATGAAGCACACACTACACACTGCTCCTCGTCTGAAGGGGGGGGGTTGGTCAGGGGGTCGTTAGTTGGTGACCAGAACAGACAGCAGATTCCAGTGACCTTTGAGGAAAGTTTAAAGAAACGATGACCACGGAAGATATAATATGCAGTGGTGAAAAGAGTACTGAAAATGAATGCTCAGGTAAAAGTACAGTTACTTGGCTGATAATGTACTCAATTACAAATACTGCTGTCAAAATTGTAATTAATTAAAAGAAGTAAACATAAAAATACTATTCAGAGAACAAGTTACTTTTAAAGGTCCTAAAATTGATTTTTCTGAACTTTATGCCATGTTAAACAGAAACAGACCTGGAGTTGTCTTTTGTTTCATTAACACGTCTACCTTCAAAACTCAAAATCTCAGTTCCACTTTGTGATGTCATGAAGTGGTAGTTTTCAAGTGAACAGCTCTTTTTGGCTTTAGTTCAGTAGAGATTCGTAATTCCAGGGCTGAAATTATCCAACAGATTTTAATGAAGGTGTGTGGAGTTTGAAAACACAGAGGAGCACGTCCTCTATTACCACCATAGACCGTATATATGAATGGACATAGCTAACGCGCTAGCCTCCGCGTACCAAACAGGAAGTGCTCCAGGAGGCTCTTCCGGCTCCTTCTGACTCTGACTCCCATTGACTTACATTAGGGTCTTGTCGCTCGTCTCTCTGTACCTGCTGCAGTGATTCTCTTCATCTTGGTCTTAAAATGTTCTTATTAACCCGCTCTACATGATCCAGAATTTTTTTTCCGCTATTTTGTTCGTAAAAAAATCCTATTCATAACATAGAGCCTGACTCCAGATTTGCTCCTTTAACCGTGAAGCATCAGGAGCCTCATCTGAGCGGCGCTGAACACTGTGGGTGACGTCACACTCATTTAGTCCACTTCTTTTATACAGTCTATGATTACCACATGACATCACAAGGTGGAACAGAACATTTTGAGCTTTGGAGACGTAGACAAAACTCAACTCTAGGTCTGTCTGTGTTTTAGCTTCAGTCAAGATTCAGCTTCTTGAATAGATGTTTTTCAAATCTCATGTTTTCATGTTTTCAGATCTCACTCTCATGTTCATATGACTCAGAACTTAGATTAACATCCCAACCATGTTTTAGAAATGAAAACTATTTTAAGGTTATTCTCTCTCGCAGATACATTTTTTTTTAAATTCATGTACATTAAAAAAAAGCTCAATATAAATGTCAAACATAGATTTATGCAGTTAACAAGTAAGTATTGTAAGTATTTGAATAAAGTTCAATAGAGACTATATTTTAAAATTTGCCTGTTGAAAATCCTCATACGTCATTGACCCTTGTACTGGGGGCAAGTCACATTTTACTCAAAGATGTTATTTAGTTATTTAACTTGTAGCATATATTTGTGTGTCTTGTTCTCTGAAAATCTGACAATCCTAATATGCCGACATCCACCTGCAGAAATATTGTTTCTGTTTGACAAAGAACTGTTACAAAATGTCTGCCTCCCGTTGACAGTGAATGGGGCAGACTTCAGAGTTTAAAATCACACTTGAGTTTTAAAGCAGTAGAGCGTGGCGCCCCCTGTCCTTGACCTGCTGCATAACATGATTAATTCCACTTTATGGAGTCCATTTTGCAAAGGTCAACAGGGGGCGGTGAGGAGCAGATTGGACCGCCCTCTGCAGCGTCTGGACTTAAAGATGGTTTTGTGGATTCAAGGCCGCTCTTTTAAACAGAGTAAACACAGAACACACACCTGGACATTAACCCCTCAAGCTGCAGAGCAAACATCTGCTCTTCTCCATGGAGACCCCACTGTATTAACGAAATATATTCTTGTTGGACTAACGACATGTCCTGCTGATCGACTGGTGGACTAAAAAGGGACTGTGGTAAATGCTTTCTAGACTATTTTCTATCTCTGTGTATCTGACCCAAAGTGAACTCACAAGACTAAAACAAATACTACTCATGAAGAAAAAAAGTACGAGGAAACAATAAATATATCTAAAGTTAATTTTTTTTAGAGATATATCCCCAAAAAAATCACTGACTGTCTTCTCCTTTCTGCTGTTCTCCCACAGAAATCCTGATCATCTAAACAGACCAAATAAATAGACCTGAGACTCGACCGTTTGATGGATTGATGTGGGAGTTAAAGGGGCCTTCAGACCTCCACACGTTTGGGACATTCTTCTCCAGAGAGCTGCAGGCCTATGGAAGAGGACTTTTCACAACTCAGAGAAGACCAGACCTGAGTTTTGACATCAAATGAATGTTAAAAACAACTAGGATGCTGACGCTTTATAATTAGACACAGAAAAAGACAGTACTCGGAACTCTTTCTGACCCATTTTGAAGTGCTGCTTATATAATTTATCTGCACTGCTTCAATACATGGGGGGAATGTGGTACAGGCCCTTTACAAATAACCCTGCACAGTAAGATGGATTCTCACCAGACTTATGAATTCACAAACTCATGAAGTGCTCCAACTGTACGGTGGTTCGGCCCAATCACAGAGCTTCTATGGCAGGGGGAGGGGTTTCATCAACATGACAACACCCCAGGGCTCCAGACTGTACACTACAGACTGTATACCTTCTATACTGTCTATGGCCTACATGGAGCAAAACAAACATGGCGTCGCTGGTGGATGGTGATGGTAGCTTATAATGCCTCAAATGCAAACCTTTGTATAGCAAAAATGGCAAAACTGGTTTATGGACATTTTCTCTCTCCAGCTTGACATTTCATTTGGTTTTACTTGTTGCAAACTGCATACATCATTTTGACAGGTTTGCTCTGATTGGTTAAAATAAACTGGCTCACTCCACTCAAGACATCCTACTGCAAGTCTGAGCTGCAGGGGAATAGTGCAGAGTTTATGCACAGTGTGTGTGTGTGTGTGTGTGTGTGTGTGTGTGTGGTGTGTGTGGCATGTTCTCTGTCCTGTACCAGGTCTCCTGTACAGTACAGAATGTGATCAGTTTGCCAAATTTACGTAAATGTTACGTAAATGTAAGGACTCTGAAGAGATGTATGTTTGAAAGTTTTCTCCCAGACAAAACCCACAATTTCGACGAAATTTGGTTCTGCACCAACAAAGTCTCCTGCGGTCGCTACCAAAAGGCAGAGGAATATGCAAACCGTCACACAAAAAGTTAGTCTTCTGGACATGCTGAAGGAAGGTAGAAGTCTAGGCGCCTGTGTGTGGGTGTAAGCTTCAGAGAGAACAGAGGATTGGGCTTCATTAGTCTGGATTAAAACAGGTTTAAATGGATTCCAGTCCAGAGCATTACACTGTAAAGAGAAAAAAAGTCTAGAGAGGACTATGCTATTATAATTGTGAATATTAACAGACCTGGTGCTTCTAAAATTATTATTTATTTTATTTTTATTTTTTCACATTTGGAGACATTAAAGAGGAGGTACAGCTCCTTTAATGTGTATATCACCTACGCTCAGGTGAATCTGCCCCCAATTACAAAGAGTTAGTTATGTTTGTTCCCTCAACTTTCGCTTTCACACTACTATAAGTACACATTACTATAACTATACTGTAACTGTAGTACAACTGTATTATAACTATACTGTAACTGTAGTACAACTGTATTATAACTATACTGTAACTGTAGTACAATTGTATTATAACTATACTGTAACTGTACTATAACTGTATTATAAGTGTACTCATAATGCCTTACACTTGTAATACACTTCACAGACTTGTCAAAGCTGGAAGAGCTACACTGTCGTCATGATTCATTTATTCCACACTTGGTGATAAACTGCTGTTGCTGCAGCTGCCTTGGGGCAGACTGACAGAGGAGAGGCTAACTTCACTATAACCTGTAACTATCGGACTTTCTCTCCTGCTTCAGCTGCTTCTACTGTCGTCATGACAACAGGAGTGTGGCTCATGAAGGCGGAGCATCGAGGAATGTTTATTTGGGAAGAAACCTGGCCTAATGATTGGCTAAAACACGGATCATCAGAAAAAAGGCCAATCAGAAGCAGCATTAGGCGGGTGTAAAGAGTTTCCTTACATTTCATTGGTTTTTGCTGAACTGGCACAGATTGTGGTGCATGTGATTATTTTGGGCCAAATAAAGCTGATCTTTCACACACTCAAGCAGCAGGCTGTGTTTTGGCAGATTGGTTAACAGTTATTTTGTTTGGCACTCTGACTCTGCTAAATGGACTCTTAAAGAAACCAGAGGCCTCTCCCGTGTGACTTTACTCTAGTTTATCTCCACTGTAGCTTGCCCTCCCTTTTCTCCTCACGTTTGGACTCTTCGTCATGTTCTCTCATCTGTGCGTGATCGAACGTGTCACTTCCTGGATTTGGTCCAAGTCTGAACCTTGGCGTTGACACTGCACAGAACCAGACTGTAGTCCTGACCAAGACCGCCATGTTTCCTCAAACCAAACAGAAAGTTCTGCAGGTGTGAAAGCTCCTTGGTGTTTGTTTTGTCAGTTATCTCACGTTCACTCTCAAACACTGTCATGTATTTAAGCCAGAGTGAGAAAAAACATAAAAGTGTGATTATGCAGCATTTGATCTGATGATGGCGCTGTTTGAAGGCGGGGCTTTACTCCAGCTCTGTTCTTCGGTCCTCACTCTGAGATGTTTGCACCATCAGGAGAACATTCATCACAAAGAGAGAATTACCAGAGACGCTCTCACTTTTACAGCTCTGTAAAGATCCGGGCATCGTGCCATTTTCAGCAGAATCTCAGCCCATAACTGTGTCAAATCTCTATTAATATTCATAAATCCACAATACAACCAAAGCACCAGCCCTCATACACGCTCTCCTCCCCCAGACAAGAGCTCACAGCTGGGCTCCACTCTCCTCTTACACCAAGAGACAAACGAAGGCAAACCAAAGAAATAAGACAGTTAATAAAAGGTGGTTTTTAAAGAGATGGGTTTTCAGGACTTTTTTAAACTTGGGGAGTATGGAGGAGTCTCTGAAGTGTTTGTGCAGAGAGTTCCAGAGGGTGAAGGATCTCAGAGAGGTACGAGGGGACCAGCTTATGGAGAGACTTGGACACAGTGGTGAGGAGCTTGAGTTGGATCTGCTGGGCGATGAGGAGCCATTGGAGAACTTTGAGGACAGGTGTTCATGGGAGGTGTGGGTGAGGAGATGGGTAGTAGAAGTTCTGGATGTGCTTGAGTCTCTTGTGGAGTTTGGAGGGTGAACCGTAGAGCAGGCTGTTACAGTAGTCGAGACGGAAGGTGGTAAAGGTGTGGATGAGGGTTCCAGCCGACTGAGGAGAGAAGGAAGGGCGGAGGAAAGCGACTAAACCAGGACTAGAATGGGACTAACCAGGATTAGAATGAGACTAAACCAGGGTCAAACTAGAAAAAAACAGGACCAAACCAGGACTTAACAAGGTCTAAACCTGGACTAGAAGCGGACTAGAATGGGACTAAACTAAACCTTGAATGGGATTAAACCAAGACGAGAATGAGACTAAACCAAGATTAAAATGGTATTAAACCAGGATTAGAAATGAACTAAATTAGGACTAACATAAAACGAAAACCAGGACTAGAATGGGACTAAACCAAGATTAGAATGAGACTAAACCAGGATTAGAATGAGACTAAACCAGAACTATGAGACTAAACCAAAAGTAGAATTGGACTAAGTCAGGACTAGAATGAGACTAAACCAGGTCTAGAATGGGACTTAACCAGGATTAATGAGACTAAACCAGAACTATGAGACTAAACCAAAAGTAGAATTGGACTAAGTCAGGACTAGAATGAGACTAAACCAGGTCTAGAATGGGACTTAACCAGGACTAAACCAGGACTAGAATGATACTAAACCGGGTGTAGAATGGGACTAAACCAGGATTAGAATGAGACTAAACAGGGACAAGAAACCGACTAAACTGGCATGAGAATGAGACTAAACCAGAACTATGAGACTAAACCGGGACTAGAATGAGATTAAACCGGGACTAAAATTAGACTAAACCAGGATTAGAATGAGTCTAAACCAGGACTAGAATCACACTAAACTGGGACTAGAATCAGACTAAATCAGATTTAGAATGAGACAAAACCTACAGCACTAAAATGTTTTTACAAAGTGATGCATCATTACGAGGATTTTTTAAAAATAAATTTAACAAGTTCATTTTTTTTCTGTGGGGTTAGGGTTAGCATTAGGGTTCAGTTGTCTCGCAGTTGAGTCGGAGGAACTTCGACTGTAGCCAGGTTTTTATTTCAGAGACGCAGTTTGTGAGAATGGAGCGATGATGTTGGGTTGGAGCTGCAACTCAAGATCGTTCTAGAGCTTTTAAGGAAAAGTTAATTTCTGTCGCTTGAGTGTGTTTTTTTAGTATCGTTACTTGCTCAAATGAGGATCTAGTTTAGCTAATACAGCGCTAAAACTAAGTGTATCTCTGTACTGCTGCATCAGCGCTTTGTGTCAATTAACCTTTAGCTCGGTCTGAGATCCAGGACAGAGAAGAAGAAGGGAGGAGAGGAGGAGGAGGAGAGAGGAAGGAGAGGAAGAAAAGAGAGGAGGAGAGGAGAGGCACTTTCTATCAATTAACCTTAAGCTCTATATTTTACAACCAGAGAAAGAAGAGAGAAGAGGATGGAGCAAAGGAAGGAGAAGAGAAGAAGGATAGAAGATGAGGAGAAGAGGAGGAGAAGACTGAAAAGAGGAGGAACCAGAGGAGGAGAATCATGTCCATTTCCTCCTCGAAGAATGAATGCTCAATGAATATTCAGAGACTGAGTAATTCGTCAAAGCTTAAACGGAAAGACGGAAAACGAAATGAGCAAAGAGACAAGAGGGGGAGAAAATGCACTTTGAACAGGGACTAAACAGGGACTAAACCAGGACTATAGAATGAGAATAAAGTAAACCAGAACTTAGCCAGGACTAAACCAGGTCTAACCGAGGACCAAACCAAGACTAAATGAGAACTAGAATGAGACTAAACTAGGACTAGAATGAGACTAAACCGGGACTAGAATGGGACTAAACCAGGATTAGAATGAGACTAAACCATGACTAGAATAAGACTAAAACAGAACTATGAGACTAAACCAGAACTAGAATTGGACTAAGCCAAGACTAGAATGAGACTAAACCAGAACTATGAGACTAAACCGAAGCTAGAATCCGACTAAACTGGTACAAGAATGAGACTAAAGCAGGGCTATGAGACTAAACCGGGACTAGTATGAGACTAAACCGGGACTAGAATGAGACTAAACCGGGACTAGAATGGGACTAAACCAGGATTAGAATGAGTCTAAACTGGGACTAGAATCGGACTAAACCAGGATTAGAATGACACTAAACCTGGGCTAAAATAAGACTAAACCAGAATTAAAATTGGTCTAAACTGGGACAAGAATGAGACTAAACCAGGACTAGAATTAGGCTAAACCAGGACTAGAATGAGACTAAACCAGGAGTAGATTGAGATTGAACTAGGATTAAACTAGGACCAAACCAGGTCTAAAACTGGACTAAAAATGTTTGTCAAATTTCCTCATATAAACGTTTATTTTCCTGCAGTTTACAGATTTATTCAGCTTGAAATAGATGCTGTGGTATTTATCATGTTGTATTGACGGTGTTATGTTCATATTTCAGGCTGGTTTCACAGATACAGTGACATTACTCAGAAGGCGGACTTTTCTCTGCTCATGAATATTGGTACAGTACAAAGATGGCCGCTGTTTGTCCTCCTTTCGCTCCATTCATCTTTGTTATTATCGAGTCCTGTTCTGCTGCTCTGAGACGCACCACGACCCAAACTTTTCCTCTGTACGACTGCTCGACATAATGCAGAACATGGTCCTATTATTAAAGTACAGTCCACACTAAACCAGGACTAAACCAGGACTAAACCAGGACTAGACCAGGACTAGACCAGGACTAGACCAGGACTAGACCAGGATTAAACCAGGACTAGACCAGGACTAGACCAGGACTAGACCAGGACTAGACCAGGATTAAACCAGGATTAAACCAGGAGTAGAACAGGACTAGGCCAGGATTCATCTGTATAACTCTGCTGGACTCCTATCCTCTGGCTCTCCACTTCTGACTCTCCTCCTCTGACTCTCCTCCTCTGACTCTCCTCCTCTGACTCTCCTCCTCTGACTCTCCTCCTCTGGCTCTCCTCCTCTGACTCTCCTCCTCTGACTCTCCTCCTCTGACTCTCCTCCTCTGACTCTCCTCCTCTGACTCTCCTCCTCTGACTCTCCTCCTCTGACTCTCCTCCTCTGACTCTCCTCCTCTGACTCTCCTCCTCTGACTCTCCTCCTCTGACTCTCCTCCTCTGACTCTCCTCCTCTGGCTCTCCTCCTCTCCCCCTCTGACTCTCCCCCTCTGGCTCTCCTCCTCTCCTCCTCTGGCTCTCCTCCTCTCCCCCTCTGGCTCTCCTCCTCTCCCCCTCTGGCTCTCCTCCTCTCCCCCTTTGGCTCTCCTCCTGCTCCTCTGGTTCTTCTCTTCTTGCCTTTCCTTTCATACTATAAGTCTCCTCCTCCCCCTCTGGCTCTCCTCCTCTCCCCCTCTGGCTCTCCTCCTCTCCCCCTTTGGCTCTCCTCCTGCTCCTCTGGTTCTTCTCTTCTTGCCTTTCCTTTCATACTATAAGAGAGTAAAATCATTAGAGCGCCCCCTGTGCCTCTCCTTGACCTCACACGCCTCACTCGAAGCATCAGCAGTTTGTTCACTGATGCAGTGTGGAGGGGTCCAGGAGCCGGGGCAGAATACACAGAGTACATTAGGTTTAGTCCCACAATGCTCCCACAATGGGGGGTGGAGGAAGTGCATCAGTGATATTAACAGCAGCAGCCAAACCCAATATGAACATGCATTTAATTAATAATAACATTCATTTGTAGGTCACTTTTTCTGTATCTTTACATGAAGATTTGTTGTTTGCTTATCACTGAACTAAAACTGAAATAATCAAATAAAGAAATAAAGAAAGAAAAAAAAAGGAAAAAGAAAGAAAAAAGGAGAAAAGAAAACTTGGATAACATGTTTTGCTTAGCCAGGTAAATATTTGAATGGCCCATTACTTAAATATCAGAATGGTGACTGGACAGGGGGGTAAATACAAGTGTCCTTGTCATTGACAAAAAGCCACTAGTTACCCTCACTGCAGAAGTACAAAACACCACAGCTGACATCCGCTCCAAAAATGACAACATTTTGTTGTAATTTGGTTCAGTCAATTGTGAACACAGCAGGTAATCATGAGGGGCTAAGAGCACTGTCATGGTGAGGGGCAACCTCAGTGATCAATCAAGTAAGTCGAATTTATCTTAATCATGTGGATGCAGAGGGGGCAGAGCTGGATAATTTATCTGAAATGTACAAAACATTAATACTAATCCACTAAAAAGTAAATGAATTGTACCAGTGACGTCACTAGATGCTTTTTAATGGGGCAGTGTTCATTAAGTATAAGTGAGTCACATACAGGCTACAATAAAGGACGAGGGGGCGGCACATGAGCCATGTCCCAGTTCGAGAGTTGCAGCCTTCAACAGCTACAGTTTCAGCCGCATTTGTCACAACCGGAGCAACAACCTGACCAAATGTGGCCGGCATTTCCATGGTGACTGAATGAAGGACACACGTTAGTATCCTTCACAGCCTCCTGTATCCCACCATGCACCGCACAATGCCAGTCACATGTTCATAAACACAGAGCAAAAACAGGTAAAACATGCGAGTACACACTTTTAACTTCATGAAATCATCATTAACACAACTGTAAATGTTAAACCCACAAAACTGCCTAATAAGTTTGTTTTTAACTGTGTGAACCTTGGAGCTTTGAGCTGAAAGTTTGCGTAGAAATTTGCAGGGGTTACAGGATGAAAAGTTCACTCAAACGTTCATATTTGGACAGATTTCCATCAAACACTAATACTATTTTTTACTAATATTTTTGTAAAAATATAAATATATTTTTAAATATTTTACAGACCATAGACTGTATAAAAAATTGGACTAAGCAAGTGTGATGTTCAGCACCGCTCAAATGAGGCTCGCGATGCTAACGGTTACAGGAGCCAATCTGGAGCCAGGCTCTATGTTATGAATAGGATTTTTTTGATGGACAAAATAGAGGGTTAATAAGAACATTTTAAGACCAAAATGACGAGGCCACAGCAGCAGGTACAGAGCGACAAGTCCCTAATGGGACTCAATGGGAACCAGAGTCAGAAGGAGCCGGAAGAGCCTCCTGGAGCACTTCCTGTTCGGCACGTGGCGGCTAACGCGTTAGGGACTGTATGTCCATTTATATATCCGGTCTATGCCACAGACGTGTATTGACGAAGCTATGAGGAAGAAATGCCATGTTTTCATGAACATGGGACTAAAGCCGTAAACCCTAAACACTTTGCCTGTAGCTCAAAGGTAATAATAAATAATAATAATTAATAATAAGGTAATAAATCGCATTATTTCCTGCATTAAACTTGAAAGACATAGTTGAACTATATCAAAGCTTATATTTAGCTCTAAATCACATAATATAAGCCTCTAATATATGCATTTCATTCTGGGAACATATGATCTGCTTGTAACATGAAAAGTAAATAACACTGCATGTACTGGCCACATTTAAGATGGGCATTAGGCTCATTTAACACACAGAGACACAGATGATTAGCATGTGGAAAAAAACATGCTAATTGTAAGAAAGTGCAGTAAGACGTCTCCACAGTTAAAGGTGCAGATCTACAGCAGGTTGTAATACTGTATGTGACCAAGAGGATTTTTTGTTTTTTTTGTCCCATTATTTTATTTTTCAATTTTTGATAATTTAATTAACTTAATTTACAACAGCCAATTTAACAATTACACATCATGTAATCTATAATTTAATAATCCTGCTTCATGCCTATTTTAGTTACATATGAGTTAAATGCACCCAACAGCCTCACTATTAACGTCACTAAATACAATAAATATATATATTATACACTTATATGTTTATTACACTGTCATGTGCGCTCAGTTGGCAAACAAGAGCTACAGTGTTTAAACTACATCACGTAACAGTGACCCCATAGATTTTTCTAGCATAACTTATTGGTTATTTGATCTGACAGCGTCTCTTTGTGCAGGAGACATGTGCAGTAGAGAAGATGCTCGTTTGTGTTTGGAACAGTTATTTTGAGCTACATGCACACACCCTCCTCATTGAAAACACACGAAGAAATGCAGCTTTTAAGTTAAAGGCAACTGATCTGTGGAAGGACGTAGAACTGCTGCTGTAAACTCAGCATCAGAGAGTCGATGGTGAGACATGACGACGGCAGCGAAGAACTGACTCAATGCAAAAAGACGACAAACACTTTCAGAGGCAATAAAAGAAGACGCCCGAACTTGAAAACATTCTTGAAGACGCGGACGCCTGCGGCTTATATTCAGGTGCCGCTTATATATGTACAGTTAAAAAATTTTGTCGAAATTTTGTTGATGCGGCTTATCTTCAGGTGCGCTCTATAGTCTGGAATTTACAATACTTTTAATTTGTGTGTGATTTATCTCAGGTATCGGGTGTAACGGGTGGAATGTTAATGGGTCCGGACGGGTGCGGGTTTAACTTTGATATAATCATG
>JACN01076951.1:0-19393 GCA_000787155.1 Scartelaos histophorus
ATAATAATAATAATATATTTCTTAGGTCTCTATGCTCACATAGAGACCTAAGAAAGAAGCAGAATGGTGAACTTGAACTTCCATTGGGTCAACTCCCAGGAAGATTATTGTGTGATTAAACAGTTTGGGATTTTGCCGGACACCATTAACACGCCACAATGTTTCAGATGCTTTTCAAAGAGTCTGTGTCATAGACTGGATATGCAAACTATACATTATACAATTTATGGTTTGTGTAGAGTAAAAAATCCAGCGACAACAGAGGAACTCATTCTCCAACAGGCTTCTACACCTCTGCTCAAACGGTGAAAGATTCAGGACTATAGTCATACCAAACTCCATACAGATGTACAACAACTCACCCTTTCTACCAATCATCATATCATCTTTGCAGTGTTTCCTTAAACTGATATGTAAGTCTACCTCATCATCCGCCACCAGATGGCAGCACTCATTGCCTGAGAGGACCGGGGAGCTATATTGTCACGGAAGAAGACTCAAAGTAGGAAGTGCATCTTCATTTGTTCCATGTGTTTCTTTACATCTACCACAGTCTAAACGAGATTTATCTAACAGTTTATTCCCAGGGACATAGTCATAACGGCCTTGTGTATTTTCCACGTGGATAACTTTAGCGATTAAACGGCCGCATTAACAGTCCGCCTGTGTCTTCTGGATGAAAGGCGCCGTAAACAGCAGCATGGTGAAGGAGAATAAATGGGATATTCCTCCAAACGCGCCGGCGTGCATGGAGAAGCACCTGTGCGCGGCCCGGTACCGATCAGGTGCACACAGACCCGCTATTTTAGTGTTAAAGCATGTTTTACTGGCTCTGCCATTGCAAAAGCCCCATAGGGCCACAGTTAAAGTGTTTAACGGACTATGGTTTGTATCCACAGATGGAGCCTTGCTGCTTGCCGCTTCCAGTCTCACGGGCAGAAACTGGCAGGGCTCTGTTTGGGTCTACAGTAACTCAGAGCAGGCCCCCAACGAGGGCTTCTGTAAGGCAGGAGTGCAGACTGAGGCTGGGATCACAGATGTCAAGTGGCTGTCAGACAAAGACATCATTCTTGCATCTGACTCTGGTAAGTTCTGCGTCAGCTCTATGTAATTTTCCTGATGGAGAACCTGCCGCCTGCTGCTTGTCTCCCTGGAAATACTACCTTTGCTTGCATATGTTTTTACAACTAAAGAATACCTAGAAAAGCATGCATTATTATTGATAAGAATCACCTATGATTAATTAGTTGATTCGCATACTGCGGCAATATAACATACAAAGCAGTCATGTTGAGAAACATTATAATCTCCAGGGATTCCCAAAAAGTATGAGTCACAAGTCCCTTTGTTTTCTGCATATATTGTTTTCATAACATATTCATGGGGATAAGCATGTAGCTATCCAAGAAAAGAATATGACTTTACAAGAAATAAATAAGCATAACGTTATTTCTTGTACAGGTGCCTTGGAGCTGTGGGAGCTGACAGAAAATGAGTCTCTGCTGGTGAACAGATGGACCAAATATGAGCATGACAACATCGTGACCAGTGTGAGCCCGATGTGTGGAGCTAGTGGTGCTGTTACTGGTAGCATGGACTACAGGTGAGCTCATACAGGTGTGCATGCAACTGCAAAAATATTTATCTAAACACACCCAGAGTTTATGATAATGACTCATTTCTTTGTCTAATGCAGAGTTAAAGTCTGGGATCTTAGTCAGGAGACTGCTGTCACTACCTATCATGGTAACCTTTTTTGTTTTTGAATGGACCAATGTATTTAAAGCTTCATATCACTAAAACATTTCATTCTCATCGTCACATCCAGGAATATATATACAGCTGTGGCTTGAAAGGGCAAATAACATATTTATTTTGGCTGTTTTTCACATTGTCATCTTCCACTTAAATGATTTGATATGTTTGACTGTGATGCCAATTAAGTTGGAACTGTGCAAAGCTACTTAACGACTCAGAATGCATAAAATTAAACTAAGGAAGTGACATCATGTTGATCATAAGAATAATATATAGATGTAATACATTTCAGACTTCATTATGTGCTTTTCAGGTATAATTTGAGTGTTCCAGTACACTCAGTGATATGTTACAGTAAAAGTAAATTAAAGACACACCAAGACTATAAACTTATGTAATAATTGCTATGAAGAGAAGCCACCATTTGGCAGGTTTTAACCTCTCCCTCTATTGTGCAAGTAATTGTTATGCCCCAGTTTAATTTGACCAAGTTTTTTTCGGATGACTTTTCTCTAGCTCATACAGAGTCCGTGAATTGTGTTGTCTGCAGTCCTACAGATGATTCCCTGTTTGTGTCATGTGGACAAGTAAGAGGAAATTTTCATTTCAATACAAAGATTTGTGATGTCAAATTTTTCAATATTTAACTAGAGAAATTACTCTTGAGTCGTGTCCTCTTATTTTCGATGTGCCAGTTGCTAATCGTATCTGTCCTAATCATGCGCTCTTTCATGTAGGACGGTCGTGTGTTGTTATGGGACAAAAGAAAGTCAACTAAACCTGCCTCAAGAATAGGTAAGAGTAGTTAACTCTAATCTTCAGTGATTGTTATATTGCTGTTTAGATTGTGCTTCAAGAGTATATTACTTAATAATCTTATTATTTTCCCTCAGATGTGCCAAGTCCCCTCTGCTCCCCAACTACTGTAGCCTGGAATTCAAATCACAGAAGCACTATTGCAATTGGTGTGTGGTGAAATAGTCTGACAGTTAATTCATAAAATTTTCACTAATTGGTTTGAATGTATTTTCAGGCGATGAATTGGGCAGAGTTACTGTAAAAGACTTCCAAGGGGCGGAGCCAGCTCAAATGCAGAATGTTCACAGTCGCAGAGTGAATGAACTCGCCTTCTCCACACATAGGTAAAACACACATTTTCACAATTCTCACGATTTTAATCGATTTACTGTAGTAATTTTCTAATGTGCAACTTGTTTCTCTACTTTCAGTGCTGCTTTGCTGGCTTCAGTAAGCAATGACTGTTCTGTAGCTGTGATTAACTCTGAACTTAAAGAAATGTAAGTTTGTATAAAACTTTTTCAGAGATTGGCATATGTTACACATCAAGAAGCGAGTAGTTAAAGGTGCACTGTGTAACATTTCAGATGAAGAGGTTGCCACATGCTTGTTTCCATGGAGAGATTATTGCTGTGCCTGAAATTTTCCATCTTGTAACATTAAACTTAGAGGAGCAGCTAACTCCACTTAGATCTGTGGAGAGGCGAGCTCCCTCACTTTAAAAACTTATGTTTTTAAGGAACTTCTGACCAATTAAACAACCACAATGAAATAAATGCAAGATAGATGAGTTCAATGCCACGCAGTGAAATAATCATTAATAACATTTCCATGGAGACAAGCAAATGGCGGACCCTACAATAGAAAAGTTACAGAGTGTATCTTTAAATGTTCTTTCAAAGTATTATTACCAAAATCTAATTTAGAAGTGGCTAAAACATTTTAATTCCTAAACTATATGGATATGCAGAATCAAATTGTAATAATATAATTTATTTTTAATTTTTTTTAGATATCGAGACCGGAGACACCAGGACTTTGTCAAAGGTGTGAGTTGGCTCCATGGAGGCTCTAACTCTCTGAGCACTGTTGGCTGGGACCATGCAGTTCTGCACCACACGGTCACTTCTGCTACTAATTCTACATCTTAGATTCAAAATACATAATCCAAGATAATGTTGAATTAGCTGCTAAAAGATTTTATTCACAGCTTTGAGTTTGGTAATTTTCCTAAACGATTTCCAAACACACCTTGCCAACTTGAAGTGTTTAAATACGGTTTAAATGACGTCATTATGTGTTTTCATTTTGTCATGCTGATCGTTATGGTTAAATCTCCATTAAAAGTGCTGTAATTGTAAGTTGTGGTTCTTTTTATGTTACTCTTGAATGTTTTTTGCTGGTGGTTGCCTAATGTTTTGCAATATCAGGACTATACAAAGTTTTGAAATTCAAACAAGAGCAAGGGCGAGGACCTAAAGCAGGTAGGTTGTTAATGCAGTTAATTACTCAAATTACTGCTAATAACAGATTTGATTGAGCAATCATAACTTAACACAATCTTCGAACAGTAACAGCAGTCCCAATGCCCAAAATTCAAACTTGGAAATGACAAGTATTACTTGTGTGTGTAAATTCCCACAGTCGTCCAGGTAGAATCCATGGCAAAAGGACAATAAATCTGTCAACTGGACAAAGGTTATTTGCTCGAAACGTTTCGCAGCAACTTCCAATATAAACAACTATGTGCTAGTTTCGATGTAATTTTATTGTATTTAGCTCCTCCCTGCAGGCAGATATAAGACTGTGTTTTCCAGCATTCTGACCAGAACTGAAGAAGCAGCTTGGATGAGCTGCGAAACGTATTCGACCAAATAACCTTTGTCCAGTTGACAAATTTATTGTCCTTTTGCCAAGTATTACTTGTGGTCATTTGGGCAAATTCATCAGGAAAAACAACAAAAATGGTCTGTACAGTTGGAAAAAAAGAAATAATTGAATACTATAAGCTTTTAACACAATCTATTTTAATATACGGCCAGATCTTACAAAAATTTACATTATATTTTAAACTGTACAAATAAAAATATGTCACTTGGATACATAATATAGCATATGTTCATATAAATATAACCGTATCTGATAAATCAAGACTTTCATATAATAAACAAATGTCATTCATAAAAACAGTGTAACAGTGAAACGTTTGCAATTATTTCATTACATAACCTTAGATTACATAAGATGATTGTATCTTAAAGAAACGCTTATATAAACTACCCTCTTTCATTATAAGCAGTTTTAACGAGCTGTAGAGTGTATCAGTATGACTTAACTACACAAAAATGTTACACCTGTATGACACAATTTATAACACGAGAAACCACAGCAGCTAAAAAGACTTCATAATCATGTGCTTTATACATGCAACACTTTAAGGCCGTGACAGCAGGGCTGGACAGTTATAATCTGTATTTGTTCAAAGTGCTTCCAGGTTGGACATTCAACAGGGTCAAGGTATCTTCATTTATATACAGTATCACTCCCCTTTACTGACCAGTGTAATGGGCTGTTTGGTCCCAGGTCGAACTGTGAATGTCATACCATATTGATGTCTTGAAGGTCCATTGCTTTAAAAAAAGAAAAGAACAATTCAATTTTACTTCATTTTTGTAAAGTCCCAAATCACAACAGCAGGTGCCCCTGAGGTCATAACAAAATTACTGATTTAACCAACACAAAGTTAGAAAGTCAAACAGTGTAGCAGTGCACTTTGTAACTTTTCTGGCATGAAGTCCAACATTTACATGTCTTCATGGAGATGCAGTTGCTTAATATGTTCCAGAGTATAGCATTATACTTATCTGTCTGCCATTTATTTCATTCCAGGCATTTTTATTGCTCAAAAATAGCACAAAAAAGCATGATTTCTGACTGACTTTCCCTGTTGCTGCTACCTGCTCGTCTCTATTGAGTTAGATAAGTTTAATGCCATGTAATGGAACATTCCAGGCAAAGCATTAACATCTTTATGAAGACAGACCCTCCATCAGAAAGGTTACACGTTGTTTAAAACCTTGATGAATAAATTAATAGCAGAAGTAATTATTATGTCATATTCTGTTTTACATTCACCATAATTGTATTAGTTGTAACATACAGTAATTATTATACGTATAATAATAATTCATTTGTTATTAAGTATATATATTTTTCAATGTTTTAGTCATCATTAAAATCTTACCTCTTTGGAATAGGAATTCTGTTTAGCTCCTGATTTTTCTGGGACATTTTGGTCTGTAGCTCCCTCATGTCCAGAGTTGCTGATTTGTTGACCCCTGCATTTTTTGGCATATTCACTTTTGGCATTACAGGCACTTCATTATCCTCGGGTGCACCCCAGTCATCTGAATTAGACTCATGTTCAGCTGCACCAGGACCCATTTTCTGGTCCATCTCCATCATCTTCTTTTTGAGGATGTTGAGCAGCGTGGCTTGGCTGGGAGTAGCTGGGGTAGGTAATGGAGTCTGGGTCGGTTTGGGTTTAGCAAGTACTGGTGGTGGCTGGGATTTTACAGTAGTATCCAATGTAGGAGGTGGAAGTTGGGGTGCAGGTGGGGGTATGGGTGCAGGCTTAGGTGGAGTTGGAATGATAGGAGTCGTAAGTGTTGTCTGTGCAGGAAGCTTCGGCAGAGTAGGTGGTGGGATTGGTGTAAAGCTTGGTGCTGCCATTTTAGGCGGGTCGGGCGGTCGCATGGTAGGAGGTGGCTCTATTTCATCCAAATCGTCAAACTCCGGTGGAGGAGGAAGGAAAGGCGCATCCACATCAGGTCCAGCAATAATATCAGCAACTTTTGGGAGACTTGGTGTGGTTAGACTGGACGATATTGGCTCTGTCGTCTTGCTTTGAAGTAGAATCGCAGATGGCAGTACAGGACTCGCTTCTTTCGGCTGTTTATTTGGTACTGCATAAATTGGTTCAGACTTCGGACTCTCTGGGTGTCCTTCCATTGAATTTAATGACAAGGTTGAGCCAGAATTGGTGGACAATAAGGAATTTCGGTTTGATCCGCTACTTTCATGTGTGGTTGGTCTCTGCTTGTCTCTTTGCTTAGCAGCCATCAACAGTGCTAGAGGAGACGTGTCCTTGGGCCCACTTGAACCGCCGATGTTACGGAGCTTGCGATCTATTAACGGACTGTATTTTCCATTAAGTGTTGGAGAGCTATCTGGTGTGTCTAATTTATCAGGTTTTAGGTCTTTCAGAGTGGTGACTTTCTGAACTGGTGGAGTTTTGGGAGCCTTGTGAATTTCTTTCAAGATTGCAGCTGTGAGTGGCTTGCGTTCTGGAGGAGGTTGAGGTGGAGAGAATGAAGGAGGTGGGGTACTTTGGGGCGGGGTAATGTGGGGTTTGGTCATTTGGGGTGGGGCAGTTTGGGATGGGGTACTTTGGGGTTTGGTGATTTGGGGCAAGGCATATTGGAGTTTGGGAATTTCAGGTGGGGGACTTTGGGGTTTGGGAATGTGGGGTTTGGGACTTTGCAGTTTGGGAATTTGTGGATTGAGACTTTGGTTTGGGGTGATTTGGGGTTTGGTCATTTGGGGTTTGGTCATTTGGGGTGATTTAGGTAGTTTAGTGTCATTTTGAACAACTGGTCCAGCTCCTGCATCTTCAAAAAGTAATTTAGGTTGGATTTTTGGACCTGGTTCTTCATAACCATTCAGAAATGATGATTTGGGAGCATTGTAGAGCTTTGCAGGTGACTGAGGATTGAAAGACGACAGTGTAGGGGTGTGCACTGGAGGAGGAGGGGCAGGGGTGTCCGGGGGAGTGTCTAGATTTTGTACAGATGATATCCGAATAGGCTTTGGGGGTGGATTCTTAAAGATTTTTGGTTTTTCTGCAGGTGGTTGTGGTGGCGCATATTTTGGATGCTCAGGAATGTTGGTCGCTACTGGACTGGAAATAGGCACTGATGAGCTGTTTGATCCTGGAGATTGAGGATTTGGTGGGGACATGGGTGGAGGGGTCAAAAAGTTGAAATCGTTTTCTTGCAAAGAGAGAAACTGTGATGGTGGTTTTTTTGGAGCAGGCATCACAGGGGGCTGCAGAGTGCTGAGATCACCCATGAACTCTGGAGGGGGGAGCACGAAGACCTCAGAGGGGGGAGGAGGCGGGGCCATGGAGGGAGGGGCTGGGACGAAGATCTCGCCCTCAATTGGGTCAGTCACAGAAATGGTCGATCCGTTAGAGGACTGATCATCACTCACTGAATAAGTCAAAAGAAAGCACAAGTTAAACAAAATAGATAAGGCCATTTGAACTGCATTATCAAAGTATTCATAGTGTCATAGATTGCTAAAGAAAAGATATATAATATTCAAACTACTTTATGTCACAGACACAATAAAGTTAAAATAGATTACCCCATTCACCCTTTATACAAGTTGTGCAAATACATAGCTAAAAGAAACGGTAAAGTAGTTGGTGAGTATTAATCAGTGACAGACCTTTACTTATTCGAATCTCCATCTCTCACATCTTAGTCATACTACTATTATTTCACTAGTACAAAGAAAATGAATTAATTATTACATTTTTAAATTAATTAATAATTTGATCTATATAGCGCGGTTCAAGACACCCAAAGCGCTTTACAGTGCATTATTTATTTACTCCACACTTGGTCCTGGTAAGATATTATTGTATGTACAGCTGCCCTGGGGCAGACTGACAACTTGTGCAGCTGGTTTAGCTTTGAAGATCTGATGAGATCAGGCTTTGCCAAGCCGGTATGGTCACAAAATGGACACAATCATTATGGAGACCCAAATATTATTATTGTATTTACCATTTACTGAACTATTAGTGCGTATAGTACTTATGATGGCAGGCCAAAGTATACCTTCCTTCATATTTAGTCATCTGTGTGACCTAAGCTACCAGTTTAAGGTGATACTGAGCTGATTTCCTTACCCAAATCTTACAGCAACACTATGGGCAACATTCATTTCCTTTGCTTTTATGGATAGTACATTGCCGCTACCAGTGCCCTGGGATTCAAATATGACCTATCTATTTTTCTGAGACTTTTGCAAGCTTATTTTTCCTAGAGAACAATCAACTTTACAGTTACAGGTCTTGAATAGCATTTTTGGTATTTTCTTTTGTAATCTTATCTTGCAATCTTTCACATAGTTTTTACATTCCTTGTAAACGTTTTATTTGCATATAATACATAAAACAGTTCATGCCAAGGGAAATAAAATATTTCTTTGATCTCTCAAACGCAAACACTCCCTTTTTGTTATAATACCTGCCATCTATTATTGAGCCATTTCCTGGACAAATATTTACCTGACCTGAATTTTCAACTCAATGCAAATACATTGCCATTGTAGTGATCCATCAAATCAGTCAAACCTAAGGCGCCTTAAATAATCTTAATGTAAATAATGTCATACTTGAGAGCCAGTGCATATGTTTTAAGTATTGATTATAGCCAGTTAAGGGCTTACCTGATCCATTGATCTTTGTACCATTGATTGCAGAGGCATAGTGAGGCACAGTGGGTGTAGGGACAGCATATGCATGGAAATTGTCCGATGAAGCCTATGGGGTAAAAGAAACAATTAGGAATATTTGTGATTTTCTTGTGAAGTTCAAGAGCAAAGAAACAACAATGAGCCGTGCTACGCTAATGGACGTGGGAACACTTCTTGGTATTCAGCCTGAGAGTGAACCAACCAGTTCTGAGGCATTGTACTGGTCTGAAAACAGGTTAGCATGCTCTAACATCTTGATAGCAGGAGCAGAGGATCATTTTTTCAGTAGTAAAAAATGTGTGTATATATAATACATTAAACCTAATACTGATGCTTAACTATTTTTCTGGTTACTGATACAACTACCATTTTGTTAGGGTTATTTCTAGTACTACAATTGTAATTTCAGATTGCACTTACTAAAACCCATCCATCAAATTACTTGTAGATTTAAATTTATTCAAAAATCCTTTTTATGTGATTAAAAGTATCTTGCTCTGTGGTCCATACGCAAACTGCATAAACAAAAATTCATTCTTTAAATAGCTAAAACAAGCTGTGTTGACACAATATTGACCTGCAATCACTATGAGGGTAGTTCTTTTGATGGGCATGTGCAGTGCAAGACTAGTGTATTTTTTCAATTTATTATCACAGCGCAATTTCCGCTTTAATATATGTAATGTATGTGGTATGTTAACGTCATTTTGCATCTAGAGTTCCTTAACAACACAACATCGTCAGCTAAACTATTTTGGCAGCTGGCCTGATCTCGCACCTCAGATGACTTTGCTATGACATGTTTCTTTGTGTTTGCTAGGATCTAAATGTGATTCTTATAAACGCCCTGCAGAGAGAGGGTGCGCCACTGAATGTTTGATTTTCTATTTTGTTCTTGAACATATGAGTCACTTTCATTTGAGGCAAAGTCAGAGACGACCTGCCCATGCTCTTCTGGGTGGGGCAGCCCAGTACATGCCTCAGACGCATTCGAAAACACTCCCAAACGAAGAGGTGTGCATGAACCTATGCGTTATTTATGTCCGTAGCATAGCAATGTGATATGAGATGCAAAGACGATGACATCAGAAATATAACTTTGGGTGACTACAGGTGGGACAACGCACAATTTCCACAAGAGTGGTTTCACAAGAATGAGATTTTGACATAATTTCTAATATATATTTTTTTTTTTAATTGCTGTGATTGTAGCATTGCTTTTTGGAACTATAGTTTCTTAAGGCATCTATGGTGTAACATACCAAAAGCATAGCACTTCACATCTTTCAATGATAATTATGCACTGGATTTGTGCAGTGCCTTTCAAGACACCCAAAGTGATTTTTCTCTTTTCATGCAGCCGTACCGTGAACCTAATAGTTTCTCAAGCTAAGTAAATATTTACTTAAAGTGAAAATATGTCATTATCTAATCATTCCACAGACACATTCTTTCGTTTTTTTTCTTTAGCAAATATGTCTATTTGCATAAAGAAATGTGCTTAGTATTGCACATTTTTGTACAAGATTACCTAACCTAAGCACTCACTAACAATTATCTGGGCTTAGGACCGAGACAATAAAAGAGAGAGATAAAAGAAAAGGTTATGTAGCATAAAGAAAAAAAACATGTGCATCTTTATGTTATGTCATTGCATAAAAGAGCTACATTGTGCAATTCTGTAATTTAAATTATTATTGGATATTGGTATCTATTTTGCTCTAGTTATGTACATATTATATTAATATTCAATTACTATAGTTACTTTGTAAATGTGTTGTACTATGAATGTATATACAGTGACTATAGGAATTTCCCTTAATTATTAATAAGTATCTAATAGTTACCAGTGCAGTGAGATCAACTTTGCAACTTTAACGTTGTGTATGAAATGTTGACACTTGCCTAAACACCACATCATAATTTCAAACTAAAAGTGACAAGACCAAACTAACCCTGGACTATAACAGGTCCAAACCAGGACCAAAGCAGGACAAGTGTGAGTGCACCTTTTGACTGCGTTGGCTAATTACTGACAGGGCATAGTCTAGTCAGACCCTATGTATACTTATGTATACTTTAATATTTATTTTGGGTTGAGTGATATTACAAAAATGTAATACATTTTTGTTCCTCATATCACAATTTTCAGTTTGATTTTGTCTTCATAAATCCAAATAAAAATGTCTTTCGATATTGTTTTGTTGAACATAAACAGACAGAGATCAAATCATTGCCATTTACCACAAAGCAATAATCAATTTCCTTTCTCTACAGTTTGAACTCTCTTCCTAAACACATACTTTTACTGACCGAGGATTGGCGGTAAACCTCTCAAAAGACCCAGCCAATTGACAACCAACAATTAGAAATGACTAAATCTTGTTAAAATGTGACGAATTACACAACCGCAGTGAACTCACAGCATAGTGTTTGACTGTGGGCCGGGCTCTCACACTGGCTGTACCAGACTCAATAATGGTGCCTGAACCCAACACCAAATCCACATTATCTGAAAAACAAAACACACATAAAGATTAGAAACATGTTAAAATGTCCTTTTATCTGTGTACAGTTATGTCAGAAAATAAACACTAACTAAACTGGTCTCTCCCTGTAAAAATAATAATAATAATAATATCAAGTACAATAACTAAAAACATGAGCAGCAATAAATAAATAGCAGAAAGAAACACTGTAGTAGTAAGTTTGTGTCTAAAATTTTCAACTCTTCTAAACATATAAACATACGTATATTTCCAAATCAACAATAGTACATGATGCATCTTCCATCTCTTTCCTATGCTTTTGGTCATGGTAACATTGTGTGCTGTGTCTGTAGCAGATTGGGCAGATAAGTGGAGGAAACATATTATGATTCAAGACATGTTTTTTCCTATAACAAAAAAAAGCAATGTATTTCCAATTTCCATTATGTCAGAGATGAGTAGCAACAGTAGTATTTATGGACACTTAAAAAAACCTTGGAAACAGTATAATGTTATGCTACTTCTGTTTTCCTTTTGACTCATTCTTTATTGATCTGACACAAGATGAAGCAAAAGGTGATTCACACATCAAGATTGGATATGCACAAAATGAACTGGATGTCGCTGGCTATTATCAGTCAGTCAATCAAATATGTTTACCGTATTTAATCCAGCTTGGCAATTAAAAGAGAAGGAGCTTTAAAACCACACGTTTACGATCAAACGCGCACACACAACAATCGCCACTGGCTCTTGGTAAAGGCAGTACTCCATTTTGCATTCCTCTGAGTTCAATGTCACGTTTGTTTCATAAGTGAGTGATGAGAGGCGCCTGTCACTGAGAAACATTTAGTCTGGCTCTTCTGTCGTCTAACACTTTTACAAAACAAAAAAACCAAAGAGATGGCACGCCTGGCAATGTAAACCATCCATATGATATCATTACATTAGTAGCAAAGACAGGCACTAGATTAGATTACTAGATTCATACTACATGCATACTACATACATACTATAATACATACTACAATGTTTTACATTTACATCGTTCTGAAGGAAAAGTGGGTTTGCTTTGCTCAAACTGTAATAACAGAAACATTAAGTTTAGTAGCAGTTAGAAGATCTTCATACTTATACTTTATACTTATAGATTTTTTACTTGACTAGTCACACAATAATTTCAATTATATTGAAAATTTGAAATATAGTGAGTGAAGGCTCCTAGATAATATTTATATTTTTTACAATTCTGTCAATTGTTCATTAACTAATTAATTTAATTGTTTTATTTTTTTTTTATTTTTACATTTAATAACCCTGTTGCATTTGTTATCAAAGATCTTTTGGCATGTGTTTAAGAGTCTGTGTAATAAAAAATACAGTTTATTATTTTCAGTAGTCAAATTAATTGTCACAATTATTCAGATTAATAGTTGCCGCCCTATTAGCCAACATTTAATACTTAGAGTTGTATATTTTATAAAAGAGCAATCAATTTTAACCTAAATTAATATATTTTATAAAAAGAGCAATAGAGAGATGGCTCTTGGTTCTTGCACAGGTGTGAGGCAGTGGTTTCTTTCATTTACATAGACCAGATTGTATTAGACAAATATTGTTTCCCTTTTGTGGTTTGTGTGCACCTGTGTTTCCTGTTGAGAGGCCACATATCTGGAGTAGCCTATAATTTTCATAATAATGATCATTCTTCAATCAACCACATTGGAATTGACATGATAAACTTGCATGCAAGGTTACATTAACATTTTATATCAACAAAAAATTGCTAATTCCCCTGTTATTTCTTTTAAGTCTTACATAAATTACACAAATTATTACTATACTAGATTGAAACTACCCATATACACATTTCAGAACATACATTACTTCATATTACTTAAGTCACAGTCTAATGTAAGTTATTACAAAGATCCGGCTTGACCATGTAATTGTATTTCTATTCGGTTTGACTCATATTTATACATGTGAGTGTACTTTTCAATACCTGTCCATGTTATTCAGTACAAACATAAACCCATAGAGGCAGGCCAGTGTCCTTGGTACAAAGGTTGTTTTGTCAGTGATAATGTCAAAATGCATAAGACTCCGGTGAAAGCGGTACTCACCCATGTCCTTCATTTTAACGTTGGTGTCGAAAAGTGACTGGTTCTTTCGACCCAAAAAATTCAGCGTGCCCTTCTTCATTATGACTGATTAGTTAATATTTACAAAGAAAAAAAAAAAAAAATTATTGTTACATTATGAAACACAAAAAGTCCAACACGACCTAAAGGTGCAGGTGCCGCGCTCTAGTCTGATCCAGAGGTTTGGGCAACTCCTGGAGAGACAGAGAGAATAGAGCAAGCCCCGCCCACTGCGCTGCGCCTGTCCGTGCGTCTCTCCCTGCGTCTGTCCGTGCGTCTGTCTGCCACGCCCACAGGTGAGGCCTCGACGCACGTGCATTCCAGCCCGCTGCGGCGTAAACACTGCGCCACATGACTGGTCCACTTTTAGGTCAAATCAGCAGAAAAGAGGTATCAAATCTCTATACATCAATAGCTCATAATGTAGGCTAAGCTATAGGACTACGCCTTGACGTGGTAACGAGGCTAAGTTCATCCTTGTGGCCTTTTAGAATTTAGAGACATATGCTACTTCAGATAATCTTACTATGCTATATGCTACTATGCTATAATCTAGCTAGCCTCACGATACATTAGTAAAGTATAGCCCTACGTTAACCTACTTTAAACTTAAGCCTAGTTCTTAATGTTTAGAACAAAATAAAGAATCGTTAAACAATTATTTTATTCTCTTACTCAAACAGAAAGTTGATTCCAACAGCCACTAATTAATTAAGAGTATTTTAAATGAATGTAATTAACATAAAATAATATGTTGGTGATGTAACATTGCTTTTTGTTTTCTCAGTGATTTGTATGTCGTAGTGGTGTAGGGGCAGCAGGTGAGGCGTGAGAGCTGAGGGGCTGGAGATGATGCTGCGTAAAGAGGATCAGAGCAGCATAAAGTCCCTGTGATCTCTGCACTAGAAGGACCTCTTGGTTTTCACTGTTACAACAGAGATTAACACAAACATATGGTCACTGCTACTGGATAAAGTTAAGACTCATGACGCAAAGACTTTCAATTAATTCACACTGTTAACGTTAATAATGAGAAGGAGACAGTGGAACAGACATTACTAATGATGAGTATAAGATCCATGTGTTTGTGATGAAAAAATTGTTGCTGTAGAAATTAACAATGCAAAATAAAATATTATAGATTTTGGTTTTAAATCCACAAAATGGCACTTGGAAACTGAAACTCATGAGTGCGCTTTATGAGACAAACATATTAGCTACAGTGTATACCAACTTGTATAAAAGTAAAAGTATGATTTCTCTGTCCACTATTTGTTCTACCTTTTTATTAGTCTTGACTGGTCCTGAGGGACAAGCAGGAAACCACCGGTGTGGACTGTGACCTGGCAGACTGGATCCTGGACTACCTTACAAACCGGCCCCAGTTTGTGAGAGTCAAGAACTGTGTGTCTGACCTCCTGACCTGCAGTGCGGGGGCACCCCAGGGCACTGTCCTCGCGCCCTTTCTCTTCACCCTCTACATTGCAGACTTCAGACACAACACGGACAGCTGCGTCCTGTAGTTCTCTGATGACTCTGACATCATTGGCTTCATCAAGGATGATGACGATGTGGAGTACAGAGGACTAACACAGAACTTTGTGGACTGGTGTCAGCAGAACCACCTCATCATCAATGCACCACCAAGAGATGGTGGTGGACTTCTGCAGACGCCACTCTACTGCCCCCTCAGTGAACATCCAGGGAAGGGACATTGAGAGAGTGAGACTCTTACAAGTACCTGGGTGTTCATCTGAACAACAAACTGGACTGAACTCACAACACAGATGCACTGTACAGGAAGGGCCAGAGCAGCTCTATCTCCTGAGGAGACTCCGGTCTTATGGAGTAAGGGGGCCACTCCTGAAGACCTTCTGTGGCTCTGTGGCATCAGCCATCCTGGACGGTGTGGTCTGCTGGAGCAGCAGCATCACAGAGAAGATGAAGAAGCTGGACAAGGTCATCAAGAAGTCCAGCTCCGTCCTGGGCTGTCCTCTGGACAGAGAGTGCAGGAGATTTGGACAGGAGAGTCTTGGCCAAGGTCAT
This sequence comes from Scartelaos histophorus, assembly GCA_000787155.1. NCBI lineage: Eukaryota > Metazoa > Chordata > Actinopteri > Gobiiformes > Gobiidae > Scartelaos > Scartelaos histophorus. Next base: position 15,782 of record JACN01076951.1, read on the forward strand.
TTCTATGCTGGGCCATGAGTCTCACCCCCTGCAGGACGCTCTGTTTGCTCTGGAGAGCAGCTTCAGTGACAGACTGATTCACCCTTGCTGTGTGAAGGAGAGGTTTCGGAGGTCTTTCCCTCCTGCTGCTGTCAGACTGTACAACCAACACTGATAACACTGAACCTGTGTCATTCAACCATATCTATGTGCAATACTGAAGACCATGTAGAACATCTCTGATACAATTCACTTAAGTCACTCTGATATTTATCCTAATGCTGCTGTACATAAACATATTCATATTACTGTAAATAACATTATAATAAACTGAAGTCACTTTACTGAGATATATTCTGTTCATATGCTGCACTGTTACTTTTATTGTACATAATAGAGTCTATTTTTATTATTTATTTATTTTCTATTCTTCAATTATTTTTAAGCCATTATTTATATCTTGTTTTATTGCATGTTACCATTTTCCTGCTGTTCTTGAACTGTGCATTGCAACTCTGAAATTTCCCCACTGTGGGACTAATAAAGGCATATCTTATCTTAAACTATTTTGAAAAGCATTGTCTGAAATTCAGTGTTGATGCAGTAAAAAGGCTGCAAACAGTGACCATTGTTGGCCTGTTTTTATTGTTCAAAATAATAAAGTTATAATGTCCAAAACATATAATACAGCACTTTTTACAAATAAAAGTTGAAGGTGCAACATGTAACTTTTCTTGTCCAGGTTGGTCATCAACTTGTTTCCATGTTCAAATAACATTGTCTAGAATGTTCTGTGTTGTGTGTTGTACAATGTGGAATTAAACTTGTATTATATCTTGTTTCTATTGATCAAATATTCCTCACAAAGATGCATTCTTACTGTTATTGGGGATGCCTCTCCACAGATCTGACCTATACCTCAGTCTGATGGTGTTACCTGCTTGTTTCCATGGAGATAGATCAGTTTAATCCCATACTGTGGAATATTCCAGGCAAAAGAAGCAGAAGGTGAACCCTACACAGAAAAGTTATATAGTGCACCTTCATTTCACATTAACCATTCATTTTTATTATTATATAAACATAATGGTTCGGATCTTACTTTCTGTAAATTACTGTCTGTTCACAGAAATAATCTCAATTCTTATACTTAGAAGTGCACACCGCCTCTTTTATGACATAATAACATATTGTGTGAGTATACAATGTCCTAAAAGGCCGTCCGTGTGTTTCGCTGAATCAGCCGTTGTCCTGGAAACACAGAGGACTGGTCCAGCCTGTTTTCTCGAGTGCAGCTGATGCTGTCTCTAATGTCAGGAATGTGCACGACCTTTACGCTTTCTTCACCAAAAATTCAACACTCACTTGAGTGTATAAATGCTAGCCATTGCATTGCACAACAATGTATTCTATATACCATAAATCATGCCCTAGAGCTTCTACACATGAACGTGTAAAAGAAGAATGTGAAGGGAACATACACTCAGGTTGTAAATGTTGAACATAGTTTTATCACAAGGTGTTAATGGATTGGTAGAAGAAATGAATTCAATGCATTGTCTAAATCTGTAGCAATGAAAACAACTTCGCCAAAGTGTGTAAGGGGAATTTCACTTGCCATCTGCCACCACTTGCCAACTGAAATGAATCTCTATAGTAATAATAATAATTTTAATTTCACCATAACACAACAGGTGTCTTTTCATTATCTTCATTATAAAGGCAGTTGTCTATGACTTACTGATACTAAATTCATGGTTCAAGGCTGTTTATTTGTCATTCCAATATGTGTAAAAAGTAAAACACCATGAGAGTAATAAATACTACATAAAAATGAGCATTAACAATGACATTAGACATTAGACAGCATGGCAGGGATGGCAGAAATGGAGCAAATCGCAAAAAAATAATATTGTTTTACTACATTTCCAGTGCACAAATAAACCTGACATCTGACACTGATTTGAACCTTTTGTTTACTGTAGTTTATCTACTTTGACATGTCTCTACTTTGTCAATCCAGGCTCAAAACAGTTCTGTTCAGCTATGCATATGAGAACACAAAACAACAGTTGTTGTTCTCCTTTTTATGTTTTGATTTGTTTGTATTGTGATTTCAATGTATTTTTATTCTGTAATGCACTTTGAATTACTTTTTTGTAATTATGCAGTACAGATAAACTTGCCTTTAACTTCCCTGGAGAGTTTCTAATCATGTTTTATCTGGCATAATTTACATTTTAATGTCTATCTTCGCTTTGTAATAATAATAATAAGTGAATGAAGACAAGTTTGTGTGTACTATGCATATGTTAATATTTCTCCTGTGTTTTTTCTGTCACTGCAGCAAAAGGCATCACGTCCATCACAGAAGGAGGAGGAGCACTGAGCTCTACCCCACTGACTGGAGTCCTCTGAACTGGAGCAAGCTCCAACACTGCACACACAAAGAAGACTTAACTAAACAGGATTTATGAATACAGAAAAACATTAAGCCATGTAACTCACTTACCACAGTTACCAATTGAAGTACTGAAGAGCAGTTAAATGAAAGATTTGCAAATCTCATTTAGAAATAGTTTATTCACAATAAAACTAAATGCAGTATTTTCACATCATTTACTATTGTTTTTACAAAAAAACAAAAAAACTATTATCCTTATCTTTAATTATTGATTTTCTTTTTTGTCTTTGTCCCAGTTGTTTTTGCATATCTTTGTCAAAAGCTGCTTATAACTGGAGTAATCAGATAGTGGTCAGATTTTTGGTGTGCATGTAAACACACTGATAGTTCTGTGTGCAGCAGCATGCGTTTCCAGGGTCTAAGGTCTCTTTAATTAGTTAAGTCTTACTGTCAGGCAAAGTGGATTATATATTCAGCCAATTTCACACAGGAGTGCTGACAGATGATTGGCTGTGGCACAGGGAGGTCCTGCTGCTGCTGGGGATTCCCTCACAGACACAGACCAGTGATGAGCAGGAGTGCACTGGACCTATGACCACAGCTGCTATGCTTTTTAAAAGAATTTTTTCAACTTTTTAACTGGAGATAGAAAATATATTATGGGCAACACCGGTGGAGCGAGTGTGGAGGAGATGCAAGAATGTGAAAGTCATCAGTGGTACAGGAAGTTCATGACAGAGTGCCCATCGGGACTTCTTACCTACTACGAATTTAAGAAGTTTTTTGGCCTGAAGAATTTGTCAAGGACTTCAGATGAATACGTCCATACAATGTTTACGACTTTTGATATGAACGATGTAAGTGTCACATGTTAAAGAAGTGTGTGTGTGTGTGTGTGTGCGTGTGTGTGTGTGAACGGTGTTTGGCTTTTGTTGGTACTATTGGAGAGTAAAGCTTGTTTATTTTTGGGCGAGGGTCAATTGCTATTACTAGAGGAGCTTATGACAAGCCTTATCCAACTGACCCAGAACTGCAGACAGAACACAAACATCAACTGTCAAGATGAAACTTTTTATAATATTTTTAAGGGTCAAAAATACATATTTTACTCACTTCAAATGATGATTTATTTAATTATTTGTATTATATGAATTTGTGATTCATATGCAACATTTTAAGGATAATTTCCCTATTCTAAATATATATTTTGTTTTAAATTGTTAATCGTT
>JACN01096902.1:0-12128 GCA_000787155.1 Scartelaos histophorus
ATTATTATTGGGTAGTTTTTTTAATAGATCCATGGGAAAGACCGGTGTGCTTACTATGTCTAAAAATGTTGGCAGCGGACAGCATGAAGCCCAATAAATTAAGGCGTCACTTAAATATATTACACCCCAATCACTCTGATAAGCCGCTTGAGTTTTTTCAGCGAAAACGTGCCGAATATTGCTGACAATCATCCCGCTTTGTGACTGCTGCTTCAGTAAACCAGCGAGCGTGGTTGGCATCATATAAGGTGGTCTGTTACAATTAATAAAGATGTTCTTTGTTGTGAGTTGGTCCATATTTCTTTTTTTATTCTCTTATACGTTAATAAGGATACAGTGTTATGCAGAGGTGTAGTTATAACAATTTTATAGACAAATTATACTATTTATAGTCACGCGGGGGGCTTTAAGCAATTTTAAAAAATCATTATTTTGAATTAACTGTGTAATTATATTGCTAACTGGTCCAGCTCCTGTCCTCGTGGCAACAATTAGATCCATGGCTCACACCCAGTCATAAATCATCCTTATCAGCTTTTGGTTCATTTTATATTCGCTTTCCAAACAGTCAAAATCCTTAGACACAAAATAGACTCTTACCAGCACATACCCCGTCACAGAAAGCACTACACTGCTAAAAAAAAATAAAAAAACACTTTGAAAACACATCAGATCTCAATGAAAATATAGCCCCAAGCGGCAATGATCGGCCCTTGCGAGTGCCTCCGCCAAACCTCACAAACGTCACGCCTACAACTGCCGCACCCCACCCTAAGCATAATAACCGTAAATCCATACCACGACACTAACACCTAGCCTCAACCATAACCCTACCCCTTAACCTAATTCTATAACCTGCCAGTTTTCTAAATTTTCGTGTCTAAGTGTAAAAAAGTAATATAAATCCAAGATGGCGGACTTCCGGTGTGGTCACAATATTTTTCTATTTCCTTATATCAATCTGTTCAGGCTCAGGGTTTGCAAACACGATTCAACTTTGAGTGAAATTGGCCAAAGTTTGTGCAATTTGACGATTTTACCATTAGAATAACATGGAGAGTTTATGTCGTTACTATGGCGACGCTGTAAAAACTATCACGTGTGTGTCATTGACTTTTGGTTCAGGACCATAGACCGTATATATGAATGGACATAGCTAACGCACTAGCCGCCGCGTGCCAAATAGAAAGTCCGACAGGAGACTCTTCCGGCTCCTTCTGACTCTGGGTCCCATTGACTTACATCGGGAATGAAAATATAGCCCCAAGCGGCAATGATCGGCCCTTGCGAGTGCCTCCGCCAAACCTCACAAACGTCACGCCTACAACTGCCGCACCCCACCCTAAGCATAATAACCGTAAATCCATACCACGACACTAACACCTAGCCTCAACCATAACCCTACCCCTTAACCTAATTCTATAACCTGCCAGTTTTCTAAATTTTCGTGTCTAAGTGTAAAAAAGTAATATAAATCCAAGATGGCGGACTTCCGGTGTGGTCACAATATTTTTCTATTTCCTTATATCAATCTGTTCAGGCTCAGGGTTTGCAAACACGATTCAACTTTGAGTGAAATTGGCCAAAGTTTGTGCAATTTGACGATTTTACCATTAGAATAACATGGAGAGTTTATGTCGTTACTATGGCGACGCTGTAAAAACTATCACGTGTGTGTCATTGACTTTTGGTTCAGGACCATAGACCGTATATATGAATGGACATAGCTAACGCACTAGCCGCCGCGTGCCAAATAGAAAGTCCGACAGGAGACTCTTCCGGCTCCTTCTGACTCTGGGTCCCATTGACTTACATCGGGATCTTGTCGCTCGTCTCTCTGTAACTGCTGCAGTGATTCTCTTCATCTTGGTCTTAAAATGTTCTTATTAACCCGCTCTACATGATCCTGAATTTTTTCCCCGCTATTTTCTTAGTCAAATAAATCCTATTCATAACATAGAGCCTGGCTCCAGATTCGCTCCTGTAACCGTTAACATCGCGAGCCTCATTTGAGCGGCGCTAAACGCTATGAGTGACGTCACACTCGCTTAGTCCACTTTTTTATACAGTCTATGTTCAGGACCAAGCCCTGGGGTCTAAAAATGACTCCAGATTAGCTTAGCCCGGCTTGGTACTTCCAGCGGCCGTGGGCCATCCAAGCATATGCAGTAGTGCTCTTTTCTCCCGCGGGAACACGCGAATGCACGCGAACGCAAGCACGTGATCGCGTTAAGAAAATCAGCATTTCTTTCAGAATAAATAGCTATAGGACAGAGAGTTTAAAACTGATTGAAATTTCACAGAAATTGGAGTTTGTATGCGCCAATGAAAGCCATTTCAAAAATTCTAAATTTCAGAAATTCTTGTTTGAATATTTGTCACTTCACTGCTCAGAGAACATAAGATGTGTGTGAAACATTTTGATAACTTTTGATGTTCTCCCTCTGGAGATAATGTTTGAGCTTGTTTGGGTGAACGCCCTTGGAGGAGATTGTTAAAGCTTAACAAACTTTAATCCAATATTGCTGGCCCCTGGTGGAGTGGACGGTATGGGTGTAATAATATTTTTTTTCTTGTCTTGTCATGATCTACTTCTCTGTCAAATGTAATGATTCTATGACACATTTTTCTGGGGATCATTCCTATTCCCTAATGGATTTTTCTGTTGTTTGGGGGGCTCTGACGAGCCATTTTATTTGTTCAAAAACTGAAAATAGCCAAAAGTTAGAGAAGCAGATGATTTAACAATTGGCAAAATTTCAGGACTTTTCATCATTGTTCAGTGGGTGAAAAATGGGTGAGTTAATTAGAAAAAAAGGAATAATTTTCTGATATGAGAACAATGTTCGGCTTTTTTTTGGCCAACAAACTACACATTTTCGGAAACCTCTGACATGTTGCTACGTGATGGTGAAGATCCATGGTCACTATGGGCATGGTCACTACGGGCAAGTCACGTCATACCATTGTATTGCTATGCGATACTAATAGGCCCGAGTGCCAGAGGCTGGCAAAGGGCCTATTGGTATCGCAAAAAAAAGTGCTGGATATCTGTACAAATACAGACAGGACAATGTCTGAGGAACAAAGAATGCGACCTGGAAATAAAATGTTTAGCTTACACAGAACTTCATTTTATAGAGACTCTGAAAATGAAAGTGAAATAATGTTGCAAGTCAGTCCATTTTGCCAACATTTTATTTCTGCAACTCAAAATGCTTCTCAATATCTTGTGTGGCTCCCACGTGCTCTTGTGCATGTTTGACAACGTCTTGGCTCCTAATGAGAGGACGGCTGGCGCTTTGTGGGATGTCCTCCCAGATCAGGGCATCACTGAGCCACTTAGTCGTGTCGACAGAAGCTAACCACATCAGGGCACAAGGAGCAAGCACACTAAACACATTATAATTACAAATGGGCTAATGTGGCTCTATAGAAATCTATTTGTGGAGATGATTTTTATTAATATTATGCTGTTTAGTAGCATGTAAATGAGTATTTGGAAATGTTCAGTTTGATCTGCGCAGTGGATTGTGAGATACCTCATAGCTCCTTACCCCGCTGAAGCTTCCTATGCTTAAGGAGCTATGTCCTAACTTCGTTGATCAATTCGACTGGTCCTTGTATTGGCGGATAATGACGCACGTCGGGAGTCAATGATAAGTAAAGTTACTTCCTAAGAGCATTTAACCATTTTCACCTGTGAGTCCGTGGAGAAAGCTATGAGCTTTCAGTGTTCAGTCTGCAAAAGACCTGCAAAAGCTCTTTCAACTGCTCTCTTCGATTCTGAAAGAAATGGGTCACGATGTCCCAACCACACGGGGGACACAAGGGAGAGAGGATATCGCCTCCTCACTGAGACCAATAAAGTTTGAGTCTTTTATCTGATGCCTACCTCCTGAAGCCTCCCTCATGTTTTCTCCTTCATTCTGTATTTTTCTTTGGGACACCACTTAATGACACATTTGATTGACAGCTGAAAAACTGAGAATTGAGAGGAACCAAGGAGAAGGACACGAGGAAAGAAAAATGAGATGCAGCGGTGGTTTGTCTATGTTTCACTTTCTGTTTCACTATGCTACCCCCTACAGGCTAAAAGCAACAAGACACTTATAGATAAGAGACAACCATACACTTTCATCTAAAATATATATTTATTTCTCAGATAAATTATGTTAACAGTGTGAACTGTAACCCAACCCTTTTGTTGGAAATATTTTTGCTCCTAATTAGATGAGCAGCTGATTAGATAAGTGAGTGCTCAGTGAGGCAGGTGGGCCCATAGTCCTGGCTGCTGCATCCCACAGCTGTGTTTCTTGAGCAGGCGGGAGTCAGAGAAGCCCAGGCCACAGCTGGAGCAGGAGAAGGGTCTCTGGCCTGTGTGCACCTGCATGTGAAACTGTACATGTGTGAGCTGTCTGAAGCGCACCCCGCACACCTCACACTCATATGGCTTGTGTCCTGAGTGGATGAGCAGGTGCTTGCGGTAGTTGGCCTGAACTCTGAAGGCCTTCCCACAATGCTGGCACTGGTGAGGCTTCTCCCCCGTATGCTGCAGCCGGTGGCTCTTCAGAGCCTGCTGATTGATGAAGGCCTTCTCACACATGTCACATTGAAAGGGCCGCTCGCCTGAGTGCAGCCGCAGGTGGTAGTTGTATGTGGCTTTGTAGAAGAAGGTCTTTGGGCACAGGTGGCACTTGTACTGCTTCATGTCAGAGTGAATGAGCTGGTGCTTTTGCAAGGCGCTGGCATCCTCAAAGCTCCGGTGACAGGTCTCACAGCTGAAGGGAGTCACGTCAAGGGTGGTCTTGTCCAGGCGCAGGATGACCCGCCGCTGCCCCGCTCTGCTCTGGCCTCCAGCCTGCCCCCTGCCTTTCACTCCCCCCTGCTGGTGTTTCTCATGGACCTGCTTCTGGTGTCTCTGGAGCTGAAAGTTGTAGAGAAAGGTGCGCCCACACAGGTCACACATAAAGGTCTTGGGAGCCCCATGGATGAGCATGTGGGCCTTGAGCTTGTTCTGGACAAAGCTCTTGCTGCAGATGGGGCACTTGAAAGGCCGCTCGCCACTGTGAATGCGCATGTGGCGTTTAAGGTTTTGCTGAAATGTGAAGCGTGCTCCACACAACTCACAGCTAAAGCTCCGGCCATTGTGCACAGACTGGTGCAGATGGAGAGAGCGCTTCAGTTTGAAGCTCTTGCCACACTGTGAACACGTGTAGGGCTGCTCTCTGGAATGACTGCTCTCGTGGCTCTTGAGGGCGAAGGCGCTCCTAAAGCTCTTCCCGCACTCAGAGCACGGGTGGGGCTTGTGTCCGGAGTGCACAGTCACATGGGCACTCAGGTATGACTTGGTCTTGAAGGCTTTTCCACAGGTGGAGCAGGCAAAAGGTCTAGAGTCACTGTGTAGCTGTTGGTGAGTCTTCAGATACACTTTGTTTTTGAACCTCTTGTCACAGATGCTGCACTTGAAGGGGTTGGGTTTGTTGTCACAGTGCTCCAGCAGGTGGAGCTCTAAGTGGTTGTGTTGAGTGAATATGTCTGTGCAGTGCTCACAGACCAGCGCAGACTGAGAGTCAGCACTGCCCCCTGCGGTTTGTGCAAACTTCTTTTTCTGAACATGTACAGTGGAGTCTGTAGAGATAAAAATGTCAGTTCTTTACAGACAGCAGTATGGTCTGTTGGACCTGGATAATGCCAAGTGAAAAACGAGAGATTTAGCATTTCAAGAAAAATTCTGCTTAAAATTGTATTTTATTTATTTTAGCTATTGGACCCAAAATGTTGCCTTAATGTTTCTTTAATCCAAATGTCACACAGTGGTCAGTCTATGCCACCATTCACATCATCAATAAGTTTAATTTATCTGAAGTTAAAATTAATATTAGAAAAACTGTTAATGTTTACCAGCATTTCGTGGGCTTTGCTTCTCAGAAGCAGTCTTCTCTGACACTTGCTCAGTGAGGCTCCTTACACAGGCCCTCTCCCGCACGGTATCCTGGTCATCCTCTGGGATGCTCCTCCTGTGGTTCTCATCTTGCCTCAGTTTGCTTCTCTGGCTCCCCTCTGAACTGAGTCTGCTCCTCCTCTGGCTGTCCTCTAAGCTCAGTCTATTCTGCAGGGCCTGGGTCTCGCGCCTCAGCAGCTGCACAAAGATGTTGTGGATTTTTCTGGTGGCCTCTTGAGCCACCATAATCACCACTGCTCCCTTTGACAATGGCTGTGAGAAAACAACAGTGTTTAAGTACATTTGAGGCATGACCATGCCCAGTCCTGAACCATAGGCCTGTATTAAAATCAAGAATTTATTTTAATGATAAATGCTCATGTGTAAAATAGTTTAATTACAAATACAAACACATGTTTTCATAATATGGAAGATAATAATTTACCAGACTAGTCATGGTTGTGTGTCGTTTTAAACCTGAAGATGCATAGGTTACAAATAATATCAATACAATATCTGTAATGACCATATTTTTGTCAGTGGACTTAAAATGTGCTTAAATATGACCAAATGTTAACATTATTTATAAACATAGATAATTCAGCTGCTCCCTCCAATGAGAAAGTTGTCACTTCAGAGCTTACAGTCTATGCTTCAGAGAGGGCAAGCAGAGCCATGCGCTCCAGAGTCAGAGGAGAGCGCAGGGTTCGCAGGATGCAGAGCCTATTTTGGTCAGTCGTGATTCTGCAACAAAGCCATAAGCCTGTGGAACAGCCTCCCACATGAAATCATGTCATGCACAAATGATAAAATGTTAACACGCCTAACCAGACAACAGCTTTTAGAAGATAAACCTTGGATGGCAAAAGGGATAAAAAATGTATGTAAAAAGATATAAAAATCTGTATAAATGTTTTGTTAAAGCACAAACAAGGGAGGCAGAAGACCGGTATAAGAAATATAAAAATAAGTTAGTATGGATTATCAAGAAAAGAAAAAAATGGAATATTACAACAAACAACTAAATAAAAACAGATATATTAAGTCAACTTGAGGTATAATAAATAGAAGAAAGAAAGATAAAGTGAAACATCCTTATCCACACTACTTTATAAAGAAAAACACTGACATATATGATGAAAAACAAATTTCAAATGAGTTTTGTGAATATTTTGCTAATGTGGGGTCCAGCCTTGCAGGTAATATTTCTAAAAAGTTTGTTGAAAATATAATTGACAATGTGAACAGTATTTTTCTAGATAATGTGAGAAAAGGGGAAATAATAAAAATAATTTAAAATCTGTGGAAACAAAAGATCAACGGACTGTGAGGGTGTGGATATGATGATTGTGAAAAATAAAATTTAATCCATTATTGAGCCTTTCACATACATTTACAATCATCAGTCATTAACAACGGGAGTTTTCCCGGACAAAATGAAATTAGCAAAAATAATTCCTCTTTATAAAAATGGTGATAAGCACAACTTCTCAAACTATAGGCCAGTCCCCCTGCTTCCACAGTTTTCAGAAATATTGGAGGTGTAAACTGATGTAAACTACACTAAAGGCAACATTTCCAAAGCAATTGCTGTGTTGCATAAAGTAAAGTTCTCACTGAATAATGCAGCATTATTAACATTGTATAACTCATATTCCTTCAATAAGGTAAATAATCAAGTTGATTAAATTAGTCCAGGAATCAAGGCACCGTATCTGGACAAAAAATAAGGACCGAAAACTTTGCGAAGTTTTGCAGTTGAATTAATTTGTACAGAGACTTGTGCTGTCTGGCTCAAGGAGGTCAGAATACATTGGAAAATCACGCTACTTTTTAACTAAAGATTATGAAAAACTGGAGTAGCCCAGCAGCTAATCCGCCATCTTTGTTAGCCGCTGCTGTCTGTGATCTCCTCCCAAAACAGCCTCTGGTTCAGTCCAGTGCCATTTGTGCTAATGTACGGATCTAGAAAAGCACCGAACTTTAACGGCTTTTTCAACTTGTGAAATGAGCGCACTGGGACTCACCTTTGTTTGAGCCTTTCCGGGAGGACAAAGCAGCTGAAGAGCCGTGCTTATGGCAGTGTCTATGACGGCCCTGGTGGCACTGTAAGCCGCGGCATCCATATCATCATCCCTCTTGTCCAAAGGCATCGAAACTAACACTAGAATGTGTTTTCTGTGTGTGGTGACGAGTTTGACTGCTGTCTGACACAAGTAAGTGTGTGTGTGTGTGTGTGTGTGTGTGTGTGTGTGTGTGTTCCGTGGGCGGGCCTCACATAGCCATGTTAGGCACATCCCTGCATTAGAGGCGTAACGAGCATACAGTCTATGACAGTCTACGACACACCAACGAAATCACAGTAAAGTATCTCCTGTAACATAAACGGCGAACACTAAACAGGTGGTTCCTAGAGCTGGAAATTGATGATGAAAATTATTAGATTAATTAGGAGAAAAATATATTGTATTAAACAAAGTGCATCTCTCTGGGCTTTTGAATAATCCAGATTAAACTTTTTCCATTTATGGAATCCATTCTCTACTTGCAATTAAAAGTAGTGCAGAGGAGTAGAGCAATGTGACTTTATTAGAAACATAAGGCACAGAACCGAACATAGTGAACTCATCAAAGCTGTGCTGGGTCACTACAGAGAAAGGTTAAAACCTCAAAAAGCTGAGGCTCATTATATTGCTCAACTAAAACTAAAATATATTTTTGTTACAGCTGACATTTCCGGGGGGTTGTACTTCATATCTCCAGAAACTGAACCTGAGCACGTTTACACTGTGTGAAATGATGCTGCATTCATGTGATCTCTCAACTGCTGATACAACTTCATTTATCAAACCTCAAAAAATCTGATCCATCACAACATCGACTTGGAAAAAACCTGTGTAACAGCCAGAAGCAACATACGGCAAGAGAATGATTGTTAGTTATCAGTTATTTCATTGTTTCAACTTGGATCTTTAGAGTTTCTGAGATTACATAAAAGCAGCATCCACCTTGTCCTTTGACAAGGCAGAGCCAGTTTTGTCATGATAAAGTCTGATAGAATGAGCTTCATTATGAGCTATGGCAGCTGTGTTTCTTGAGCTGTCGGGAGTCTGAGAAGCCTCGTCCACAGGTTGGACAGGAGTACAGTTTCTGCCCTGTGTGCAGCTGCATGTGGGCCTTCAGCTGGTTGGACTGGTGGAACTTCTTCTCACAGTACATGCACTGGAAGGGTTTATCTCCGCTGTGGATGCGCATGTGTCTGTAGAAGTTGCCATCGGTGCGGAAGGCTTTGCCGCACTGGTCGCACTTGTAGGGCTTCTCACCTGTGTGGATGCGCTCATGCTGCTTCAGGCTGCTGGCCTGGAAGAACCTGTTCCCACACACGTCACACACAAACGGCTTGTCACCCGTGTGGCTGCGCTGGTGGTAGCTGAATGAGTACTTGTTGTGGAAAGACTTGTCACATACTTCACAGGTGAACTCCTTGTTGTCACTGTGGCCCTTCTCATGCAGTTTGAGGGACCAGGCAGCTGAGAATCCTCGCAGGCAGATTTTACAGCTGAAAGGCTTGTCCACAGTTCTGTTTCTCCGGCGCAGACCAGGACCCTGCAGCCCATCTGACTCCTCACGGTTAGCATGTACAAACTTTTGGTGTGCCCGCAGCCTGCAGTTGAACAGGAAGGTCTTTCCGCACAGGTCACACATGAAGGGCTTGCTAGCGCCGTGGATGAGCATGTGGGACTTGAGCTTGTTATTGTCAGAGAAACTTTTGCCACAGTCCTGACAGCTGAAGGGCTTTTCGCCCGTGTGGATACGGATGTGTCTCTTCAGGTTGTTGTTGAGGCTAAAGCGAGCTCCACAGATGTGGCACGTAAAAGGCTTTTCTCCCGTGTGAACCACACTGTGGCGCTTTAAAGCAGTGCCAGTGCGATAGGAGCGGTTACAGACAGAGCAGACAAATGGGCTAATGCCTGTGTGCTTTCTGCGGTGTACTGTCAGGGAGTGGGCGTACTTGAAGCTCTCTTCACACTCAGAGCACTTGTACTTCTTGGTGTTGGTGTGGACCATCTGGTGGAAGCGGAGGGTGTCTTTGCTCTTGAACTCTTTGCCGCAGGTTGCACAGCTGTAGGGCCGGTCCTCTGAGTGGACCACCATGTGGCAGCGTAGCTGCACAGAGCTCTTGCAGGTCTTGTCGCACAGTGGACACTGAAAGGTCAGGGCCTCTTTCTGGTGACGCACTCGATGGTTCTCCAGGGACTGCTCCAGCCTGAAACCACGGCCACACTGCTCACAGGTGAAAGCTTTGGGGGGATTCTGCTGGTGGCGAGCCATGTGGTTGTGCAGGGATAACTCCTTCCTGAAGGCCCTCTTACAGTGTGGGCAGGGAAAGGGCAGTGGCTCCTTCTCCTCATGACTCTGGGCATGTTTCTCCAGAGCTGCCTCGTCAGTAAAGGTGCGCTCACACTGCTCACAGGGAAAGGCTTTGAAGTGCACCTTCATGTGCTTGTTCAGGTCTCCTTTCCAGTGAAAACCCATGTTACAGAAGTCACAGAAGTATCGCTTCACAGGCTTCAAGGTTCTACCTGACACTCGACTGGCCAGCACTTCCACAGGGCCAGTATCCTCCTCCTCCTCAGCAGCACCTGGAACAGACCACAGTTTGCATTCAAAGAGGGGATTCCTACTAGGGGTGTAAAAAATCAATCAATCAATCAATCAATCAATCAATTTAGTGATATATCGTGATACTTCACACGCACATTTTTCATAAACATTCATTGTTCTGATAATTTAAACATTTTTATACATTATATTTCATACAGTTGTGTTCTTGTGAAGGTGCAGCTGACTGTATTAATAGAAGTAATTATGAATAAATTTCAATATATTGTCCTATGTTTTAGTATTGGGATATATCATGATATATCGAATTGTTGTATCATCAAACTTATAGTAATGTACACCCCTAATTCCTACCAACCCTTTCCATATACAAAAGTCATACTAACATTTAGACTTTTTTGAACTGGGTCCTCTCTTCCTTTTTGGTCTCTCAGCAGCTGAGTCATCAAGTACATTCTGTAAAAAATAAAAAATGAATAAACCAGTTGAACAACAAATACAATAATTAATATTTCAGCACACACAAACCAGATAAATAAATGGACATAGCTAGCCAGCCTATAGCGATGTGTAGTGTGGGTGACATCACCCGTTCGTACAAGTCACATTCACAGGACAGAAATTAGCCTTTCCTGAATGTCTTTAAAATTATTCTGAGCTGTATCAGAGCAAGTATAAGACTAGTTTATGCCCATGGACACAATGGAACCTGCATGGACCACTGATTACACAGATATAAGGACACATGGAAATAGAAAATACTATTAAGTATTAAAGTTCTATTTTGTTACTGTATACTCTATGCTGAAAATTACATTAAATTGTCTAAATAAATCATGTTTTCTTTTTTAATCATTGTGGTATCAGAATTTGTACTGAGTATTGAGTATCCTCCTTAGTATCCATCCTTAGTATCAAAATAGAGTTTGACATTTTAGTGTTGTGAAAATACTACATTACAATGTAACACTTTTGGACTCAAACAAATGTAACCCGCTTGGCAAAAAGTGTGCTCCACTCACCGGGCTATATGGGCTATGGGGGGGGTCCGGGACAAGTGGCTCTGGATCAGTGGATACGAACAGCACAGGAGCCTCTGGAGGAACATGAAGACATGTTCAGATGAATGAACGAGCAACAATGCCATTTTTCTGGTGGGTCCACTTGTCTCCATGGAGATGTTATTGCTTTGCTTCTCATGGAATGTTACAGTGGGCCTGGTATTTATTCAGTCATGGGCAGTGATGTAACAACATATGACAACCAAAATCTCATATTATATTGTCAAAGGTCTCACAGTAGTATTTTGGGCTGTTACAGTATATTAAATTACGAATTGCTTTACTTAAATGCATGTCTGGTCAAGATATTATAAAAACAAAAAAGTATCTCATCTACAATTCTATTAGCCTCACTAAAGTACCGCAATAAATATTGTACTGAGATTTGGATAGCCTTACAACCGTAATCACCAAACAAACAAAATGCATCTCTGTGTCACTTGCTTATACAGTACTACCAATCTGCAAACTACAGAGACCCTGCAGTCACGTGACCACTA
>KN515178.1:0-27713 GCA_000787155.1 Scartelaos histophorus
AGTAGTAGTAGTAGTAGTAGTATGGTATTATGGCTAAACCTCCAAAGCTTTAACTGCTCCGTTCCACCTTGTGATGTCATGTAGTGGTAGTTTAAGTGAACAGCTCCTTTTACATTTACATTTTTTTACATTTAAATTCCAGGGCTGAAATAATCTAAATGAGTCTAGTAAAGGAGCATGGAGTTTAAAAACACAAAGGTGCATTTGTTGTATTGCCACATGACATCACAAGGTGAAACGGTGTTTTCCATTTGAGAGGAGAGCTCTAAAATAAATATGCAGTGTTTGATGTCTTTGGTTCACACATGTTTAACAAATAAACTGCAGGTATGTTTTTTTAGGAGGAAACATTATAACATTGATCAGAAATATAGTGTAATTTGGGACTTTTAATCATTGTTCTTTAAGAGGCGTGTGCTAAATTTCTTTTCTCACAACATTTAATCAAAATAGATAATCTCCCCTCCCCCATCCCCTGGAGGGTTTAAATCTTCCTAGTTTTCGTGAATAATAAATAAACGTTTCACCTGTGCGAGAAGCGCTACCCCTCTGGTCAGCTCCTCTAGCGCAGTCGTGGCTTCAGCAGAAAAACGGTCCTCTCCTGAAACACATTTGCACACGTCAATGTTAAACGTTTTGTATTTTATCACAGAAAAAAAAATCCTCACATGAAAACTAATCTTTTACCTGGAAGTGGTGCTATGTTGTCAAGCAAAACTTCAGCACCTTGAAATGGTAGTGTCACGAAGTCCGATCTGGAGGGAGAAAAAAGTTAAGGTTACAAGAGAATGTTATTCATTCAATCCACCACCAGAGGGCTCCACACAAAATAGTCACTGTTAAGTCAATGTCAATGTCTATCATAATTTTATTGATACAGAGGACAGTGTTTCCCATTAATACAGGAGACTATGGCAGGCCTCAAAATCTAAAAACAACCTGGATTACTAATCTATCTAATCTACTGCATAACGAAATTAGACTCAGTCGCTCACTGCATCATAATAAACTTACAAAAGAGGCGATACTGGTCAAAAATGAGTGCTTACAGATGTAATATCGGCACTAAACCAAATAAGATTAAATTACTTGAATAAAAACAGTTTGTGCTGCCATAATCTTAACTTTTTTATAACTAAATCAATGGGAAAACTGCAGGAACGGTCCTGTTCCATTCAAATAATTGTCCCAATGGAGACTAATTTATTTCATATCAACACCTTCCGAAAATTATGGCGCAAGTAATTTTTTCTGGTATTTTAGGAAACACAAAAAAACTCCCCAAAATTGAAATTATGGCATTTTGTTGACTAAGTAAACTTGGGCAAAAAAGTGACTTAGGTGATTATTTTAGGAAGGTGACGATATGGACATTACATTACACTGGATAAAATAAAAGCACATGTATAAAGTGAACAAGCCTAATCGAACCAAAAACAAAAGACATTCTGTGGTCATGATAATAACATTTCAAACTCGTTACAGAATAGATTTGATACTTAAATACCAATTCCAATATCACGATGATCAATAATACTATCTTTTATACAATATGTTCATACATCTTTGTAATCGTCCGGGCTGGTCCATGGGTGTGTACTATTCTATGTGCTTTTATACTTGTTCTGGTACAGTTCAAGATAATTCTAAAGTCATTCATTTCTGTCCCGTCAATGTTTTTTTTAGAGGGGTTGAGACGAGAGAAGATTTTGGAATAATTTACAATAATCTGATCAATGCGCAATTTTGATCACAAGATTTTAAATTGGTTTCATTTTTATATATATAGTGCGTTGGTATAGATCATTTAGTTCATTTTTATCTCCTCCACTGCTGCTGCTGCTGCTCTAACGTGCACTGTGCAGCTTGACACAAACTGTTTCTCTCTCCATGTGTCTTTCTTTAAACTAAGTGACTACAGATGAAGAAGCCCTGCATATCCCTTTTCCAAACAATGTTTAAGCGTGGAAAACTCTGTGGGTGAATTAGATGTGCATATATTTGGTCATAATATTTCACGCTCATTTTAACAAACATTGGCTCTAATTATCTGCATCAATATTGGTCTCATCACTAAGAGATAAAAACTGCAGGTTTAAAGTGTTCAGTTTTAATGTGAGCTACAGGTCTTTGTGTGGAGTCTTTTAGCTACAACTGCTCAAACATGGCATTCATACCACAGCCAAATGTAAAGAAAGGATTAAATCTCACGTGACCGGTTTTCCTATGTGCACAGAGTCTTATGGCAAAAGATATGGTTCCTCTCCTATATTTGTATTGATACCTGCTAAAATGAGTAGTTTTGATACAAGCTTCTCGATACTTTTGACAGAGTGAACACAAACGCTGTGACGCTGCTGTAGGTTCAGACCTGATTTGCCGCAGTGTGTCGATCTTGACGCGGTCGTATCCTCCGTAGTCGACGTATCGAATCTCGACTTCGTTTGACTCTTTGTAAAACGTGATGACCTGAGCTCTCCACCAGGCGCCTTCTCCAGCTGGTGCGGCACAGATCACACCCACTGCAAAATACACAGAAAATACATAGTGCTGTATTTTTCTCACTATGTAACGCCGTTTCATGAACCCAGAGAAGTTAAATCAACCAAAATTATTACTGTAATTTTCGGACTATAAGCCGCTACTTTTTTCTCGCACTTTGAACCCTGCGGCTTATACAACGGTGCGGCGAATATATATGGATGGATTATTTGTTAGGCTCTGCACACATCCTCTGTGTTGACAGAGTGCAGAAAACGTCTCTGTCTGTGCAGTGAACACATGGATCTAGGGTTAACATGAAGTTGCAGTGTTAACGAGCGATGCTGCCAGCGCTAAAACAGAGGTTTTATTGGGATCCCATTTTTGGGATCCAAAACAGAAACTTGTCTTTAGTGGACTCACATAGTGGGAAGAAGTAGTCTAAAGGCTAGTAAATATTGTAACAGTAAAGGGCCATAAAGTAACTACTACCTTTACACTTTAGCCCTCAAAATCACATTCCCTTTAATATAGTAGCAGAGTCATATGTAAAATGATTTAAGCACTTTTACTTTACTTTATCACTTTACTTTCTACCACAGTGTGTGAATAAAACAGTGGCGCCTGTAAAAAGACACTCATCTTCTAAGGACATGGCTAATTAAGTAGAGTAAACAAAGTTGTGTTAGCTCTCAGCTGTGCTCTCTGCAGCGGAGTTATTAAACTAAGTTTAGCATCCACACCAAAGCCTAAATGAAAGTATCAGAGGAAACACACGTTTAGCCGTCAGTGTCCTGTTGCCATAGTTACCTTCGGCGGGCGAGGGCAGGGCGGGCGTCCCGGGCTGAGAGTAGCACAGGAACATCTGCTGGTCCAGGCTCCTCAGGGCGTGGTACGTGGGGTGAGTGTGCTGCTGAACAAACACATGACCAGCAGAGACTATGTTCACCACAATCACCTCCACCGTGACTCCGCTCGGCAACAGCAGCTGAAGGGACAACAGGAGAATGAATACAAGGAATTATATTAGTACTGCACAGGCCAACTACTCTTCACTCTTAACTTTATTTTTTCCAGACCAAGGTTTAGTGTGTGTTCATACCTGGCACTTTTGACTGTGCACAAGTGATACAAAACCACATCAGACCCTGTTTGAATCAGCTGACCAGAAAAATCGTGTGACCGCTCTGAGGGAGACCTCTATAGTGACCAGTCAGAACTGTCAGGTAAGAAAAACTAAACTTTGGCCTGAAAAATTCACCTCATTAAACTAAAGCTCATTGAACTAAACTTATTCAGTAAAATAAGTTTGGGTTCAACTGCAACTTGCACCAGAGTAATAGGTTAAAATTACACCCATCATTGTTAATTATAATGACTCCTTCATCTTTTGTCTCCATGTTTGTTTAGGTTTGGGCACATTGGTTCCCACCCAAACCACAATTCTGCCCAGTGATTTGTCCAGTCTCCAAACCACTGGTGGCCTGAGCCCAATCACATCACACATTCATCTTTCAGGCCAGATTAGTTGTCCAAAGGAAGGACTTCCATTCGTCATTGTTATGAACAGAAACATTTTATCATTACCACAGCAAAATGAATTGGTGCAATTGTCACAAAATTCAAATCGCAAAATTATTTATGTCCTCTGCAAAAAACAAATTAATATTCTATTAATAGAAAAATCTTCTTCTACAAACATGTCCTGAAATGCATGGGATTCTAGTATCAGTTTAACAGTTCATAGTTCAGTCTCCTCTCAAATGGTGGGATTCTAGTATTTCAGTTCATAGTTCAGTCTCCTCTCAAATGTTAATGCTCCTGGAGTGGTTTACAATAAGCAATTCAACAGATTCCTACGTCATAAATATATCTCAGATCTAATTTAATACCCGTCAGAAAAAATCTCTATTAAGACTTTTTACCAAAGTTGTTCAGAAGTGCACTAACACACTCAACACAAACAATAAACCAATGAAAGCTTAAAATGTCAAGAAAAACAAATGGCAGTCATTACCCAGGAGGTCATGGGGAGTGAGGGCAGTGTGAGTGGAGGGGCTGGAGGTGCGTACAAATTGGTCAGGTCCAAATCTTTAAACTTCTTCCCAATCAGAGCTAAGGCTTTGTCGACCTGCTGCTGCGTTCCTGGAAAAAAAAAGTATAGTAGTGGTAAATCATTATTTGTGTATT
Source organism: Scartelaos histophorus (assembly GCA_000787155.1). NCBI lineage: Eukaryota > Metazoa > Chordata > Actinopteri > Gobiiformes > Gobiidae > Scartelaos > Scartelaos histophorus. The sequence goes on from KN515178.1 coordinate 4,672, forward strand.
CAAATATTGTTTCCATATTGAACTACAGTTGGAATAGAAAAAACAAAACAGAGAGGTGTACAGATGATGTATGAAAATGGACATAGCCAACCTGCTAAGTGAAGCTTGGCCCTTCTGGCCTAATCGACTCGAATCGATTGGAAAAACATCACCCCTCTCCTCATAACTGCTCCTGTCAGGCTTCTCATTTTGGTCTTTAGGTTTGTTTGTGCTTGTGTTTTTATTACGCTATTTAAATCTGTAAATCTGTTAAACTGCTCATTTGTTTTCTTCTGAGCTTCATTTGACTACAGCCAAACACTACAGGTGACGTCACACTTCCTAAATGCACTTCTTTATACAGTCTATGGGTGCACATTATGTGTACATTATGAACACAGACATTTGTGCATTGACATTTTTCTTCATAAAGGAGCCTGGAGCAAACACTGACCCTCAATGTGGCAGATCTGGAACTCCTGTGTATACGGTAAAGTAGAGATGTAGATCTTTGCTCCAGAGCTCTGCTTCAGGAAACTCACGTATCGGCCCTGTTTCCCAATCAACCGCCCGACCAGGTGCTGCAAGAGAAACACACGGACATTTAAAAAGGGCACATACCATGCCACTTTCTCATCATGTTATCCTGTTTACTCAAACAGACCTGGATTTGTGGTTTGTTTCTTTCACATGTTTAACACACAAACTCAGATTTGGGCTGAGTTCTTCTGGCATTGCCAAACTAAAGGTAAAAGGAGCTGAACACTTAAAAACTGCTGCTTCATGACATCACAAGGTGGAAGAGAGCATTTTGAGTCTGGAGATGTAGACAGATTTGTGTGAATGAAATAAAACCAAACTCCAGGTCTGTTTTTGAGGAGGTAACAACGTTGTGAAACAATTTTGTGCAATATAAAACCTTTAAATCTAACCAGTTACTTAATTTACATAATTTATGATATGAGGGAGAAGGAGATTGTAAAGGTAGAGTTTATTGTCCCTATAGGACATTTGCTTCTTGCTATGAGTCAGTGACTTTCCAATGCAATAAACACAGTGCATACATATCTCAAATAATAAGAACCAAATAAAATACTGAATGTTTTCAAGTCTTCTGTGCCAATGCAGCAAGCAGCATTTTGAGAATGTTGGCAACCTTGAAAATGAGCAAAGAAAAGAAAAGGCAGTCCTAACAATTAAAAATCCTGTTTCACCACTTTCACACATAACCAGTGCTGATGAAAATCCTTCAAAAAATGGATTATAGTTACTGTCACTTTTCCCCCAAAGTAATTGCATTAGTAACTAATCATCTGATAAATTGGTATTTGGTATTAAATTACCAACAAAAAATCCCCAAAATACACTCCTTGCCGTTTTTAAAGTAAAAATAAGGTCTAGTCTGGCTTATTTAGTCTGCAAAGCATCAGATGTCCCCAGAGCCTGTGTTTAAAGTTATTCTCATTCACAGAGATGAAAAACACAGGAACAGATTCTCACCAGTACAGTCACAACTGCACCATCAGAACAGAGCAGGGCAAACAGCTACGCAGCATGACTCTGGTTTTACTTGCTGATAAATGATGTTTGGCCAGAAAACCGCTAAACAGATATTAGATGAGCTGCACTTATGATAAGTAGAGTAAGCAGAAGCTGTGTCCACTATCACTGCACTGACGTCTTTTTAGCCATCTGTAAACTTTAACTTCTTGGCTTTTTTAAAGAGGTAAATACACATTACTTTATTAAAGAAGTTAAAGTACATAAGATGACAAAATAAACATCTTTGGCATGATCTGATGAACTTCAAAACGCACATGTCACTCCTGCTGTAGTTGTGCCTTTATGCTCCATCAAAAAAGAGTTGCCAAAAAACGAAGCATATGTTGTGCTGTATATTTCCACGTGTTGAAAACAGCGAGTATTAGAGCGCCTGTCAGCCTAAACCAACAAAAAGTCAGGGCAATGTTAAGGCCGCCTGGTGCTGCTTCTTAAGGGACAGTCCAGAATTTGACATATTGCCTCATGTCCTAGTGTTGTTCCTAGAGTTGGAGTTGTACCTCCTGATAGAAAGGGCAGCAGAGGCGCACTGATATCAAAGCTACCGCTGAGAAAATAGTCCCTCAACATGCGACGATTCATACGATGCAAGATCAGCTTCATTTCAAACATTCCATTAACACAGACATTTACATCAATAGTCTGGTGTTATAATTGTTTTGCTTCAGGTGCTTTGTGGAGTGTGGATAAGATTGTTTTTAATGGCAGGTATGGCCATTGACATGTACTAGCCTCGCATCAGCAACCTCTGCAAGGACAAGGACTGGAAGGATTATTAAATTAAAAAAGTGACTCCACATGTCTACATACTCTGGCTCACTATGAGGCCCTATGTCCAAAATTCAGGACTGTCCCTTTAATTATTATATTTTAACTCTACATTGCTCTGGTAACTAACACAACTAAACTCAACTTACTAAGACTTTGATATCTGACTATTTGTTCACTCATCCGAGCTCTGAGTCTGGACCAACTTCCCCAAGGGGATCAATAAAGTGACTCTAAATATAAACTATATCTATTCTATTGTGAACGGTAAATGATCACATTTTTATAAAGCGCTTTTCTACCTTCAAGGCACTAAAAGCGTTTTACATCAGGAAACCACTCACCCATTCACACACACATTCATACATCCAATGTACCCCAACATGGAGCTGGATTATGTGCCTTGCCCACGGACACAACAACCGCATTCATCTGTGGGCGCTGAAGTCGCAATGAATCTGACAGCTCTACCTCCAGATCAAACAAACTGTATAAGGCAGGGCATCAGGTCTACATTACCTTTGGCACCTCGATCTCCCAGACGATGACCTCTGAACTGGACGAGCTGTGGTTGCTCTCGCCGATGCAGCCGCTGTCCACAGAGTCCATACTGTTCACATCAGAGCCTGTGGACACAAACAGCAGTTAGACTCACAAAGAACGAAAATACAGTTTTCTCCTTTGATACTTTGCAGTTGGAAGCACTGGGAGCACTACTATGTTAGAAGTAAGAAATCTGAGCTTTATTTGAACACATTTAACAGCACAAGTCAGCCGTTTCTGCTCAGACCAAGTCCCTCACACCTAAACAGTAGCATGATGGTTTTTACTGATCCAAGAATCCTGACAAACTGATCACCATTTTGTCAATAGAGATGCATTTAGAACACCCCACGCAAAGTATCTACTGGTGGTTTTCAGACTCTAGAAACTAATAATGTCATACTCCCAGAAGGGGCCAGTAATTTTTTTTCCTGTTGAGAATAAGATAAGAGAAGAGAGTGGGAATAAAGTGTTTGAGCACCTGCAATAAATATATGGGCAGATGTATCGGAAATATGTGTAATTGTTCCTGAAATATTCTCTGTATTCAAATTCTGCATAAATCTACCTAAAAAAAATATCCGATATGTGTAGTGCAAGTATAAATTGGTATTTCTGCACTTTTGCTGTTCCTTTGATGGACAGCACATTCCTTTAAAAATACATTTTCAAACATTCCAATCCTAATTTTGCCAGTATGGCCCACCCCTATGGCATCAAATAGAGAATGAATCACAGTGTGATCCTTATATCAGATTTTCACAGGGATATCATGAGATAACACATGAGACTCCATGAGAATGAGCCAAAGTGACATTTTGACATCAGGGATAATTGTAGGCCAATAGAATCAATTAAATTGAGTAAATGGAGTTCAAAACAATTTGTAACAAAATATTTTTTTAATTTCCCCCATTTTCTTGCATTGGAAATTGCAAATTGCAAATGCAAAAAAGCTGCTCACTGCAGTCACAGGGACCAGAGTGCAGCACAGAGCCATACAGAGCTGATGAACTAGAATCAGAGACGTCAAAATTTAAAGTCGGGGCTCCATGTTTAAAGCAATAGTTATCTCATTTTCTGTAGCAGACTGTAAACTAAGAAAAAAATGAATGCAGTTCCCCTCACAATTTTGGCTTTTACTAGTAAAATGTATTAAATTCTCAAAATGTTGTATTTAACCTTTCTCGTTCAATCTTGATATAAACATGTAAAAGCATCTCATGAGATCATTTTTCCCATGTGTGCACAATCTTGATGCCATCTGATCTTGTACCACCCCTATACGTTTTTATCACCATACTGCCCCAGCACTAGAGTAAAGGACTAGACTGTGCAGTACTGACCCTCTCCTCCGGACTGGTCTGTCTCTGCGTCTGTGCCGTGAGCTCCGTTGCCCAGACTCATCCCATTCAGTCGCTTCAGGTCACACACTCCCTCCACAGAGCCATCCTCACTCAGGGCTCTCCGCTCGGCACCGTCTACCCCCACCACCTCCATCTGCGCCTCCTCCTCTGGCGCAGACAAATCAGTCACTTGGATATTATCTGCTGGGTGTAAGTCCTCACTGCTGACCTCCGAGTGGCATGTACTACAAGCCAAGTCCTCCTCCAAAACCCCTTCATCGTTTGGCTTTGTTTGCCCCGAACTATTTGATCTGTCCATAACGATATCTGTGTCGCATCCATTCGAAATTCCCTCTTCGGATTTTTGGACATCAGAGCTCGTTCTTGAAAGTAACTCATGCTCCGTTTTGTCTATTCCTTGTGAGCAAATTCTCGTACTTTCCAATAAAGGACAGCTAGCATCGGCCAAGACTTCTTGTGTTGCTGCGGAGATCACTTCAGTTATCAAACCAGCTGCTAGGAGCTCCAAATCTGGCTCAACTTCTTTTGGCTGTTGATCTACCTTCTCACAGGTAAATTCTTGCATTTCTGCCGTGCATACTGGCAAAGATGGTGTGCTTGTTAGGATGTTTTGGTGGAAATCCTGCAACAAAATTGGCGTTTCTGCGTCGATTTGCAGCACCACTCTTTGCAATGGACTAACTGCGCACACCGCCGCAACCTCGCCCTCCGGTTCGGGCCTCTCTTCCTCTGAAATATTGGGATCCAAATGTGTAACTTTGGTAAGCTGTGCGGACAAAACAACTTCATGTTTTGATTCGCAAATGTCCAATTCAGATGAGCGCGTTTCGTCTCGCGTCTCATCCTTTAAATCTAAGTTTTCTTCTGCTCTTAGCGTTGCATCGCCGTTGTCTTGAGCATGCGAGTTAATATCGTGATCCAGTCTCTTTGCGGTCGTGTGCAAAGGGCTGTCGGGTCTTGCGGTGTCTTCTGTGGGGGAGTTGGTGCCATTTTCGATCATGCCGTTGCTGCCCTCTGTGGGTGATGTTCGGAGGCTGGCGGTGGAGGGGGGCCGTTTGAGTTCGCCGTGGCCCAGAATTCGATCTTTCTTTCGGGAGATGTACCACCACCAGCCGATCAGGGCGAGGACTCCGGGCAGTGTGTAGGGCACGACCGAGCGAAACCTCAGCGGCATTTCCACAGGACACTTGCAGCTAAACCTGAAACACAAAGACAAAGGAGATGGAGAAAACTGAGACACTGAAAGTAAAAGCATGAAACATATATTAAGAGAGAATTTTGAATTAAGGGCCTTTTTTATATAAAAAGGCCCATAGTAAAACATTTTCAATCATACTTTTGACTCTGCGTATTTAGGCCAACTTTTTCTGTCAAACAGGAAAACACTCCATACACCTTCACTAGAATCATTTGGATAATTTCAGCCTTTGAATTGCCAATTTTTACTGAACAAAAGGTAAAAGGAGGCTGTTAACTTGATAACCACCACTACATACATGATAGCACAAGTTGGAACAGTGAATATTGACCTATGGAGATGCAGACAGACTAATAATAAAGGGTTAATGTGTTAATGAAAGAAACACAACTTCTTGTATTTTTGATGAGATAAAAGCTAAAAGCTCACTAGAATCCGTTTAGTCAAATATAGGACTTTTAAACATTCAATGACATTTCTGTCATTGAAAAATATAAATATTGATCCAAACAAGAGATGCAAGTAAGCAAAGGAAAAAATATGAATTCAAATTGACAGATTTAAGTACATATACATCACTCAAGTGTATAAAATAATAAAAATAATTATTTATTGCCCTAATTAATAATTTTACGATAAGTTCTGATACAAAATGATTACTAGAGTTGAAGATAAAATTAAGCAGAAGAATTTGATAATTTGCAAATCTTTATCTTAACATTATCAATAGTCATTCAGTGATCTGTTAATGTTGCTTTTGGTTTATCACGTGAGCTGCGAAAGTTACCAGAACAGATTAGATCTCTTAAGATAGACTTTTCTAGTACATACAAGTCTCACAGGGTGAGTAAGACATCTCGGCTTCGTAACTAACATTTAAACAAAGCCCGGGGTGCACTTGAATGAAGCGCTGCCAACTAGAGCAACATTGCCCTCTGAACTTTGTGTCTGCGAGTTGTTGGTGTTAAAAAAAGGTTGCGGGTGCATGCCTTTCCATACAGAGCAGCATTAGGAGGTATGCACCACATGTGACCGAGGAGAGGGCCCAGTCACGCCTCAGACTGGCAGCTGCTCGCACCAACGGCCTCCTATATATTTATACACTGTGTCAGGGAGGTTTCATTACGCTCAGCGGAAAGGGCAGCCAGTCCTCACTATGGCTGCTAGTAATGCTACAGAGAACATAGAGGTGCGCAGGTTAGCAAAATATGTAAATATATGTCTCAAATTTTGAATATCGTGTACACTGTTGGGACATTTATTTAAAAGAAATGTTGCAAAAAAGCTGATTAAAAACTTTAAAATAAAAGAATATTCCTGCAATGTTGTGGGTGACTTTAAATTGTTGTTTTCATATTTATATTTAACTCATATTTTTAATAAGAGATGGGACAAGATCTTGAGACAATTGCCATGAGAAAAATTATCGTGAGATCGTTTCCCCCTGAATTTACCTTTGGCTTGGAGAGGGAAAGGAAAAAACTTGGGAGCTGGTGAGTTATGCAATTTGAGGAGTTGTAATTCCAAAAAGCAGTACTACGACCGCTCGAGTAATACATAAAATAAATGAAGATATCTGAAGGAGCGGTGCAAGAAACACAAAAACTAATAGAAATAGAAAAGTATATCATAAAAACATTGAATTCATTTAACAGTTTTTGTTGTTGCAAATGGTGCACTAAGTAACCGTTAAAACCTGAATCTTCATATTTTCAGAACAATGAATAATAAAGCATTACAAAAAATTCAGGGGACATTAGTTCCTAGGCAACATGATCCAAAAAGGATTTCAAATGCATGGATTTCTGTTTCATAATTTGGCAGCTGACCAAAAAAAAAAATAAAAAATTATAATAATTCCCACCTCCTCTACTTTTGTAAGAAGAGGGAATAATAATAAGATGAGTCTAAGCCTGAGAAGACACCAAAGCGGTTGTTGTAATCCTCGAATACATCGTCTCAACTCTCCAATGAGGACACTTGTGGCTTGGGTCTGGAAGCGGTCGCCGCGTGCTCTGAATAATGGATAAATGTGATGACTCATTCCCAAAGTAGTGGGAAAGAAAACACCAACGAAGAGGCAACTGGATAAGAAGAAACGCATTAGAAAGTTTCAGTCCAAGTGTTGACTGAAACCTAAAGGTGCATGTTTGTTTCCTTGGAGATTTTAATGCTATGATTTAAATGATCCACAGTATGGCATTAATCTAATCCATCTTGCATTTATTCCTCAAAAATATCTTTAAAAATTCCACAAACTCTCCAAGTTTTCTGTGCATACAGCGGAACATTCTAGGCACGTCGCCACAGAGACACGCAAGAAAAGTTACACAGTGCACCTTTAAAAGACCATTAGGACAAAGTTCCGGGGAGAAAAAAGCTAAATGTTTCAAAATAAGGTTTTTGTGAAGATCTTGCATTAAGTGGGCAATATACTGTGACCAAGATTGTTGCGGCGAAGGCGTAAATGATTCTGTGGTCACATTTTGGGTGATGTTTGCATGACATTTGTAGGGGAGAAAAGTTCTTCATGTCACTGCAGACAATAATTATAACGCTAAGAATGTGTGAGGAAAATGTTTGGACTGCTGCAAACTGTTTAATTAAAAAAAACAACCCATTTGAAATTTACATTTTTCATTACTTCAGAATTAATGAAAAAAATGCCCCAGTACTTATCATGGGTCATTATTATGAACCAAATTATACAAGTCAGATTTACAAGTTGGAAATAATACCGTAATGTGGCGACTGCATGTTATTGTGAACGGCTTGTGTGGTCTGTACTCAACACCAACACAGAACAAGTGTTAATTGTTTCATCGCCTGACCAGATGTCTGACCTTTTGGTTCCAGTAATTCTCATTTTATGGGCTCTGATGTTCAACAGGGGTATAAAAATGTGTCATAATTACTAAGGAAAAGTTCTGTTCATTTTACTTTAAAAGCTGCATTGTGTAACTTCTGTCTAATGGAGATGTTTTTGCTTTGTCTGGAATGTTCCACAGTCTGGTATAACCTTTCTATCTTGACGGAGACCAAACTAGACCAAGTCAGGTCAAATCTGTGGAGTCAGAATGCCTGTTTTTCTAGGTATTTTTGACCCTCCCCCTAAAAAACACCTGTAATTTCACAAATGAAAAGTAGAGCTGTTTAATGTCACACTGTGGGACATTATCCACATATATCCATACAAACAAGCATGTGACAGATCCCCAACCATAAAGTTACATAGTGCACCCTTAAAAGCAGAGAGAAATTGCTTAAATATTTTGGAATACAACCAAATTGTGCATTCTCAACAAAATAGAGCTTAGTTAATGGAAGTGTTAGCTGGAGCATAAAACTTTGAAAATACTGGTGGTGCATCCAGTCGCTTATCAGATAAACCCTGATAAAGGATAAAACCGCCAATGGACAAAACAGGAATTTTATAAACACACTTCAGAAATGTCAGAGCAGAATTTCCCCAAACTCAACACACAGATGAATGGTGCAGAGTTAGAAGTTGCACTATGTAACTTTTGTGATGGAGGATCTGCCACCTGTGTCTCCATGTCAACATTACTGTTTGACTTGGAATATTCCACATATTGGCATTAATGACACCATCTTGCATTTCTTAAGTCATTGTTTCAAAGTGTGCATTCTTTGCGTGCGTGGAGTTGGATTTCCACAGAACTTACCCACAACTTGGATGGGTGGTGTTGGCTGCACAGAGATAAACAAGTTTAATGCCATAATGTGGAATATTCCAGGAAAAACAATGTCTCCAGTGAGAAAAGCAGGTGGTAGACCTTCCACAAGATTGCATAAAGATCTACTAAAAGAAAAACATAATCTGTCAAATTGCCCATGGTGATTTAGTTATTTTGGCATGGAAGAAAAAAAACAAGAGTAAAGTGGTGCCCTAACTAAACGCAAACAGTTATTTATATGCACTTGGGACTGAAAGAATGAAATATGGAGCGCTTATCTGCTTGGCAATCAAAGAATCAGCACTTCAAACCTCACCCAAATACCTGTCATCACTAGGTCCCTTGGCAAGTCACTAAACTCGATTGTATTGTAGACAAATTAAAAATAAAATTGATACTCTGTAGTGACATTACGCTGAGGACGTTCTACGTGTATCGCTATGGTGGAATATTCAGTCTGAAAACTCAAGACACAAAATGGATTTAAAGAGCAGGTTCTCAGGAGCCTGTGATCAATAGAGGCGTTCATGGTTCTGTTCAGGTGTTCGATTTTCAAAAAGGCCAAAGTGAAATAATAAAAAACAATAGCCATCTTGTGAGTGTAATTGTATGTGTGAAACTTGTTTAACAGTACCAAATCAGCTCACCTGTTGTAGCGCCAACTAAGCCAGTGCGTTATGGTCTGATTGTGCTAAAACAAAGCTCAGATCTAACTTGAATACAAGAGCTTCAGACAGAGCAGAGCCCAACACTAGCTTAACACCTCCTGGGAGTGTATAGATGAGGTCAGCTGCAAAGTATCAATCGCACTGGCAGATTAATTAAATACAAGGCATGTTCGACTACAACTGGTGCAATGTAGATTCACCTTGATCAAGGTGAAGTGCCTGGAAAAGCCTCCTTCACAATGGACTTTGCCGTTCACTGGTGCATTTATTATTGACCTCACTGTTAGTTTGCAGACTATGACCTTGCAGTTCAGTCGGTTAGGGGAGTGGCAGTATTTACATGTCCCAGTCTCCTGAGGGCGGCCGTCCTAAGCAGCTTATTACTACGCTCATAACCAGCAACCTCAGAACACTTCACACCTGGTTAGGAATGTATTGTCATTTACTTTATGTGATTACTCAAGAGAAATCTATGAAGCAAAACCTGTACTCCCAAACCACTTTTGGTAAACCACTCTCTATAATACATGCAACCACAAAATCTTCCATGAGATTTTGATAGTCCTTAAACTAGCAGCCAGGACTCAAGCATATTACGAATGGTGATAATAATAATTGTGGAAAATAAGTATAATAAAGTGTTGTAAATGTTACTTTTGAACTTGTGGCCAACGGGGTGTAGCTGTGAACTTGGGATGGCATTATCCACTATACCATCACTAGGCTTACTTTTAAATTACGCTATTTAACAAGCCGTTATAATTTTGTTTCCTCATCAAAAACATGTGTAGAGTTGTGTTTGGGTTCGTTCATACGTTTGATACACAATCCTGTATATTTAGTTCTTCTCTCAAATGCTCTGTTCCACCATTTGATGTCATGTGGTGACACAGGAAGGGATCCACAGTGTTTTAAAATTTGTGTCAAGACATTATCATTTGGATCAATTCAGCCCTGGAATCCCCCATATCTACTGAACAAATAGCAAAGACTAACAGCTAATGTGAAAACTATCGCTTTATGACATCACGAGGTGGATCAGGGCACAGACAGTATTATAATAATAACATGTGAATGAAACTAAACACAAGGCTATATTTTGGATAATGTAACAACATTTTATCATGGGTTAAAGCTCGCAAAAGTTGATTTAGTGAAATATTGGATGTTAAAAATGGACAAAAGAAATGGCAAGCAAAATTAACTAAGCTTTAAAGCAGTTCTGAAAGTAATAAGTTCATTTTTTGCGCATTTATGTCCTGGTTAGGAGTTTAAACATTGCGACGGCCGGTCTCCATTGCAAGATTACAAGGCTGTATACCAGACCTGGGCATTGTACAGCTTCTGGGCCACATGCTGCTCTTTAGTTGACTTTAACTGGCCCGTTTAAGCCAATTTGGAATTACAAGAAAAAAATATTTTATCATTTTACCTCATGCATGGACTAAAGCTGCATTGCTTTTATTTTATAGCTGTATTTATAATGACATTTTGTAAGGCAAGCTCACTTTTTCATTGCTTAGTCCTAACAAACTCTTATTAGCCTGTCCAAAATAATGCTATTTACTGCTTTTTATAAAGAAATACAATTAATACTATGCAGAATTGAGTTAGGCATTTTGGATCTGACCTCTAATATTTTCTGTTTCTCATGTGGGCCCATGGAAAAAAAGAATGACCCACTCCTATTGTGTGCAATCACAGAGCTACAAGTTGAGCTACAAGTCACACTTCAACAAACATAGCTTTTCATTTCAGCATCTTTCCATTTAAAATAATTTGTACCCTAGACAAACAGAGCAAAAGGTTATCCATTAGGCTACTGCTAATGTTCTGGGCACACATAAATACAGCCTGTAGTTGTATGCGGCAGTAGGAACAGTGGAGGGGTTAAAAGGACGTTCCTTGTCAGATTGTCATTGCCCAATTTGAGTCGCTGCCCGATTTGCCTCAAAAAGTGCACTACACATGCGTGAGCCACTCTGCCATGTTGGATACGGCTACCACACTCGGACAAACATCAGAAAGTCACTGCAAAAACCTAGAATGTAGGTATCAGTGATCTGCATTTTGCCTTAAAATGGTTGCAGTGACAGCAGCCGTGCAAGAAACGTGGTAAACAAAAGTAGCTGGATAATGCTAAGTATGTGCTTCCCATTAGGTCACCCCGGGACGCACGTTTTTAACAGTATCGTTTAGACAGAATAATAAAGTACACCTCCGTTCAATTATCACAAGGGAAAATAGGGTATTGTGATAGCAAATGCATGTTCGGGAAAGCAGCAGGTCTGGCGCAAATCGGGTAATGACACGGGCCTCAGACCTTCACGTTAGCCACTTAGCCGGTTCTGCAAAACTCTGTCAAAAATTAAATATGTACATACACAGAAATGCCTTAAATAACTCGCAAACTGCCATTCCTCATTTCCAGTTGCTGTAGTGAATTGCTTACGGATATTTGCTTTACATAGGGGTAGTAAGTTACACAACGTCACTAGGGTTAGCTAAAGTTGGATGTATGGGCTTACGGTTCAATGACATGGCTTTGCTGCACGAAGCCCGGAGCACGGCGTATCGTGGAGTGTTAACAGCGTGAAACAGCAGTGTTACAGTATGGGTTAAGTATACGGATTCTAAGCTGTGAGGACAGAAACTGTGTGTTTGAATGAAGTCACGCCGTGTACCCATGTTGCTGCTACACACTAGCACGATGTGCATTCTCTCTGCTCTGTGCAAAATGCAGCACTTTCTCTGCACAGGGATCGGATCACTTACGGTGGTTTAAGGTCCTCGGCGCCGCCACGATGAAAGCAACAGTGAAATAATTTCAATAGGCAAGTTTTTCAATCCGTGTCCCCGTGGAAACTGTGGAAAGTCACTCTCCTCCCCACGTGCTGAACGACTAGCATCAATTCTTAAAAAAACAGACTAAACAGCTGAGCAAACCTCGCGAGATGTGTCAAATTGAAACTAATGCAAGGTCTCGCGTGAACTGCAGCTACATACTTTGAACATATACTGGAGGATTTGCTGCGCCGTCTTCTCTAAAGTGTTTTATTAGGCTTTAAGTCCTGAAAGAAGAAGATTCAGATTATAAGTACAAACCAGATTAACGCAGCTGATTTCAATTTGCCCTATCATTCGACATCTCTCTAAATATATGTTTTTAATGGAGAAAAAAAATAGTATTACTTAATTCATTATTAATTCATGATCTTATTTATTAACCTAAAAGGCTATAAGTATCTCATACTGAACAAAACTACTTATATATGTCACATCATGTTTTACTGCCGATAATTTGTGAATATTTTAATTAACTTCTTTTTAAAATTGGTTGATTTAGAAAAGGGGTGGGCAATTCTTTGTTCCATGGGGCCATATGGGAAACAGAAAACATTGTGGAACTAATTCTGGCAGAATTATTCTGCATAATATTAACTGTAGTTCTTTATAAAAAGCAGTAAATACCATTGTTTTGACAAGAAGACCAGACTGGTCAGAATATGTGAAATATGTATATATGTAAAAAAAATTAAAATCAAATAAAAGCAATCCAGCTTTAGTCCATGCATGAGGTAAAATTATTAAATATATTTATTCTGTAATTCCAGATATTCTTAAACGAGCCAGTCAGAGTCAACCAAAGGGCCATGTGTCCCCGGAGCTTTAGAATGCCCAGGTCTGGTTTAGAGAGTCTGATTTATTCATGTTAGCTGCTCATTTAACAGCTCATTTCCGTTGTCTGGGCAGTATGTGTAACAGGCCCTTATGGTAATGATTATTTGGACCTACTTCCCAACCATTAAGTAACTCTGACTTTCCTTAGGCTGAATAGGATAGAATAGAATAGAATAGAATACTCTCACACTCACACACACACACACACACTCACACACACACACACACACTCACACACACACACACACACTCACACACACACACACACACTCACACACACACACACACACTCACACACACACACACACACTCACACACACACACACACACTCACACACACACACACACACTCACACACACACACACACACAGACACACACATATATATATATATGGGTTAATATATTTTTCCAATTTTGTGTAGGATAGCACTTGAACTACATCTTCATCTTTTTCTGCTCTGCATTTTTTGCATTCTGAGGTCAGTTTTCTGTTGTTGGCTAAACCTAGAAAATCAGTATTTTGCTGCTCAGGGGAAGAAGCTTTGATGGTTCTTCTGTTGTCTTCACCGTGAGGCCTTATTCTAAGGTTCTTTAGCCTGAGCAGCCAGGATGACTGGTGCTCCACACAGGCCAGGTGAGGCTAAATCTAGAGTAAACACAAAACTTGATGTTTACCTAAGTGCTTTACATCGAAAACAGGAAACACCTTTTTCTAACTTGTTATTTTTGCATTATTTTGCATTTTGTCAGCTCAATACATCACTGGAAATATAGTGGTTTATCACAAGATAAAATCAGTGTTTGATGAGAAAGTATTATTTTATGTTTTTTTCTATTTTCCTCTTGCTTCCTTATGAGGCCACGTCTTAGCTAAACCAGCTCAGGAGCCCCCTCCCCACCCTCCATGTGTCCTTCAGCCTTCTCAAATGGGCTGGTACAGTATCGTGGAGATTGTTGTGGGCCGTACCAATCTGCTTCAAAATGAACCAGTGGAAACAAAGGCTTATGAGTCAGGTTTGTGGAAATGCACGCCCAGTTAGTTCAATTAGGAGTCATTTTATTCTACTTTTCCAGTGCAATAAAAACATACTTTTTAAAAAGTTACACTGTGGGGCTTTAACAAATGCAAACAGAAATACAAGGCCCACCTCTATCAGAACAAACATGGTGGCGAGCATAAAGGACACAGCACCACAGTGCCGCCAACTCAACGGGCAATGCAGTAATAATTTGTTGGGCAGGATCCCAGAACGATCCCTGTATTCAGACTGAAAGGAGGTCTTGGTTTGCCAGTTTATTTGAAAAAAATGACAATTCATTTATAGGAGTTAGACTGAGTGCATCAATATACAGTTAAAGGCTTTTTGTAGTCCTCTTATTATTATAATAACATTATTATAATTATTTATCTGTAGCATATTGTGACAGTGTATTCTTTTATCTTCACTGCACGAGGTAGGTAGAGGTAAGATAAGATAGGGCTCTTGTGGCTAACTAAAAACATCATTCTTTTTTTTCTGGTACAAAACTAACTTTGTAAACAGTTAAAGATCTGATTATGTTGTTTAGTGTATTGTCAGTATCATTTCCTTGCTACTATTTTTCCTCATTAGACAGGACGAAAAAGGTAAGAGAGAATGTGGAGAGTGACAGTTAAACCCACAACATTTCTAAACACTTGATCTTAATGTAACACTGCTGAATCAGAAATAATGTAATGTTTTGACCACCAAGGTAAAAAGGCGTTTAATATATTCATATATTTATATTTCTAAGTCGAGTCTCACCTGATTCTCAGATGGACTTTGTTGCTCGGTCGTGGAGAGACTTGTGCACGAGCAGAGCTGCTTTAAACTCTCTGAGCCACAGGGGGCAGTGTAGAGACCTGAGACCAGGACGTATGTGCTTGTTGGAGTCCGGACCTGAGCTGTAGGTTGTGGATGTTCTGCAGAGTCTCACAGCTCGTTTGGAGAGTCCAGAGAGAGGCCGGTACAGGAGTTTAACCCACTGGAGACAAACACATGGAGAAGTCTCTCCAGGTGCTTTAGACAGAAGAACTTTGATTTTTGTCATTTTTTTTAGATGGTAAAAGGCTGCAAACCCAACTCCAACGTAACCTAAGTTTAACCCTAACCCTAGTTGTAACCCGAACCGGAGCCTTGACTTGAGCCTTTATCCTCATCCTAATGTAACCCTGCAATAAAAAATAAAAAATCCAAAATAGTGGTTTTCAGGTTATACCACAAATAAGCATAAATAATGTTTTGACCACCAGGGGGAAGCAAATCTCTGAAACTCATTAAGCATAGCATTAGGCATAATACAGTTTTTATTCTTGAATGAAAAGAATTAAAAGCTTTTCACTGCACCAACTCATTTATCAGAAACATTACTCTATGTCAAAACATTGAATACTGAATATAACTGCTCCCTAAACTTTTACACTTTGCAGAAAACTGGCCAATTTTTAGCTTATTTGAACATGAAAAGTAAATTCATGTTCAAATAAGCTCATCTCAGATCTCACATTTTAAATATTACAACTACCTTTGTGATTATTAATCTATATATTTTTTTCTTTTTTACCAATACATGAATGATAAACAAAAACTTTTATCCATAATATTATTTTGCAATCATTAAAAAAAAGGTTTGTTAATGTTGAGGAAAATAGCCTCTCGTGTTCATTAGTTTCTGCTTAGATACAAAAAATACACAATTGACACAGAAATAAAGTCCAGATAATTTTCTTCTCCCAATATTAGAAAGTCATACTTGTACAAGGAGTCTGAGCAGCTGACATTCCCAGGCAGAGACTGAATGTTTACGCCTATACAATGAATTTTATACGCAAACTATAGTGGTTCTATATACCATCCAAGAGCTGAAAAAGTTGATTTAGCATATGTGTTCTTTAACGGCCCACATGTAGCTAACAAATGACTCAGTGAAATCAGATATGAATTTAGATTTTATTTGCCAAGTCATTGGAACATCTGGGATTCCAATTGAAAGTCTGCATAGTCCTGAAAGCAGGATCCATGGTGTCCTCTTGGCTTTAACTGGTTGATGAAAATGCCAAACTGGTGCACCTGCCTCCAGATAATCAATCAATCAATCAATCAATCAATCAAACTTTATTTATAAAGCGCTTTTCATACAAAAATGTAACAGATTAAAAGCAATACACATTTCTATTCGCCCATCCCCACAATTGCCCGTCCCTACATAACCAAACCATCCAGACAATTTCACACACACACACACACACACACACACACACACACACACACACACACACACACACACACACACACACACACACACATATAGTAATGGATACAGTAAAATGAGAGGCTGGATACAGATCAACACACCCTGATGAGGAGCTGGGCTTGTCCGGGATTTGAACCCAGGACCTCTCGCACCCAAAGCGAGAATCACTCCACTACTTTGAGCAAAAAATGGGTCGGTTTGGCTTTTCCTCACTTCCTGGTCGTGGCAGGTTAACTGTGGAGCCGGAACAAAAATTTAACCAAGCACTGCCTCCAGAAAGAGAGGATTCTAACGCAAGAGCTCGTCTGTGATTTGAACCTAAGGCTTTTTGCGCCCTAAGCAGGAATCACACCCTTTCACTAAATGCACTGTCATGACAGGTCGTGGCAAGCTCGGAATAATTGATGAAAATGCTAAATATTACAGGCTCACATAGACATTGACTCAGTGAAATCAGGTATGAATGAGGTTTTTTTTGCTAAGTCAGTGGAACATCTGGGATCTTAATTGAAAAAATGCACAGACGGGACCTGTGGTGAGTATTTATCAGTTTTACATCAGTTAAGTGAATACCTGAATCCAACTGAACATCTGTACCTATGTCACCAAATCAAATTACACTCAAGCACTTCACATGCAAAGCAATACATTCTGACAGATTAAACACTGCCATTTAAACAACCTTTAACAGCCTAAAACACGTACACATTGTTTGCCTGTATTATCTGTCTATCTGAAAATGCATGTAGAGGACCGGTGGCAACACTCATGCCTCACAGCAAGAAGGTTATGGGTTCGATGGATGGGTTTCCTCTGGGTACTCTGGTTTCCCCCCCATCAACCAAAAACATGCAACACCTATGAACAGTTCACAATCATAGAGGTTCACAGGGCGACCCAGCTGGATTAAGTGGGAAAAAATGGATGTTTGTGCTGAGATCAAAGGTTTTTCCAACACTGAATAAACAAATGAGAGAATCACTGACGAGAAATGCTCTTTCTCAATTGAGTAAAGTTCAAATTTTCGATGTATTTGACAGAGCTGTGCAGAAAAAAAACCCCATATGCCTCTTCTCAGTCTGGGGCTCAGCAATGGTCAACATGCTTCATTGGACCTTTCCCAGATTTTTGGTTCTCACTTTCTCGACTCTCCAGTTCTGCAATGGACAGTAAGTTATTTAGTTTGAACTATAAGATCAGTTCACTTTAGTTTTTGTTTTAGTCCTGGTTTGGGTTTACTTTGAGTTAGTTCTAGTGTCCTGATACTCAAAAGGTTCATTTTTGTCTTGCAAATGTGAGTTTTTTAATATCAATACCTGCTCAAATGAGTATCTAGTTTCGATTCTAGTTTTAGTATCAATTA
Organism: Scartelaos histophorus; assembly: GCA_000787155.1. Lineage (NCBI taxonomy): Eukaryota > Metazoa > Chordata > Actinopteri > Gobiiformes > Gobiidae > Scartelaos > Scartelaos histophorus. The sequence goes on from KN515178.1 coordinate 22,775, forward strand.
GTATTTGATTTTTGATGCTTTTGACCACCCTAGTTCTGACTTTAGTCCCTGTTTAATTCCACTGTTCACATATGTGCAAAGGGCCAGATTTACAGTGGAGGAAATAAGTATTTGATCACTTGCTGATTTTGTAGGTTTTACTGACAAAGACACGAACAGTCTATAATTTTAATGATAGGTTTAATTTTACATGGAGAAAATACAAAATAATTTCAATGGTAGGTTTAATTTTACAAAAAGAAAGTCCAGAAATTAATGACTGTCACTTGGCAACTCGGAGCTTCATCTCCCTCCATAGGTTTTCTACAGGGTCAAGGTCTGGAGTCTGGCGGGGCCACTCCAGGAGCTCCATGTGCTTCTTTTTGAATCGCTCTTTTGTTCCTTGGCTGTATGTTTTGAGTCATTGTCATGTTGGACCCATCCACGACCCATTTTCAGTTTCCTGGCAGAGGGAAGGAGGTTGTCACTCAGGATTTTAACCATGGTCCATGGCTCTGTCCATCCTCCTGGTGATGAGGTGAAGTTGTTCTAACACCTCCAAAGCAGAATATTTCCACCTCTACGCTGACAGTGGGAATGGTGTTCTAAGGGTCATAGGCAGCATTTCTCTTCCTCCAAACACGGCGAGTTAATGCCAAAGAGCTGGGTCTGACCACAGCACCTTCTCCCAGTCCCTTCTAAATCCTTCAGGTGTTCAGTGGCAAACTTCAGGCAGGCTGCACATGTGCTCTTTTAAGCACTGCAGGATTTGAATCCATGGTGGTGTAAAGTGTTCCTGATGGTTTTCTTAGTGACTGTGGTCCCAGCTGCCTTGAGATCATTGAGCTGCTCTTCCCGTGTAGTTCTAGGCTCATTTTCACTGGCCTCGTGACCACTGAAACCTCACGAGGTGAGATCTTGTGTGGAGCCCCAGACTGAGGTTGATTCATTGTCATTTTGTATTTCTTAAATTTTTGAACAATTGCACCAAGAGTTGTCTCCTTAATACCAGCTTCTTGCTGATGGTTCTGTAGCCCATTCCAGCCTGATGCAGGTCCACAGTCTTGACAGGGCTCTTTTATACAGATGACTAGTTAAAACAGGAGTCTAGCTCAGGAGTTGATGAGGAATAACTGGTCTGTGGGAGCTGATCAAGTGATCAAACGTAACACTGTAAATGAGATCATAGAGCAGTTAGTATCACAATTTCATATGTCATGATTATACAGTCAGATAAATGTTAAAAGCACACGTCAATCAGACTGTTAAGACCCTTTAGAATTATATTTACAAAAAATACAAATTAGTCTTTTAACAAAAAGACCCTAATGTGGCTCACCAGAAATGCCCATGTGTTTGGCTTATACTTTAGTCAACTTTATGTCTATAAATAGTAAATAAATTATAAGCTACAAGTAATATGCTAAGGAAACATAAAGTATAACAACATAAACTGATAAAATAACCAAGGTTTATAAAAGTATGTTATAATAAACTAAACTGGAAGGGACTTGAAGTTTATATAGCACCTTTCCTTAAGGGTGGTTTCCTTCAAGGGTACTTAAAATGAACTTTAAAGTATACTTAAAGAATACTTTTGTAAACTTAAAATGCTCCAATTTAGTCTGAAAAAGTATTACATTCTTTCTAGTACAGTAAAATATATACTTATACTGAATACTTAATTAAAATTAACTTTAAGTACTTTTTGCTAAGGGAAATCTGGCCCTTGGAGTTGTATTTTTTTCTTCTTGCAGCTAATCTTGACTTCTTGGTTAAAGGTTCGTGGTCGTGGCTCCAAACCTGATGCGAGTGGACAGCGAGGAGAAGATTTTCCTGCAGGCCAGCGGCGTTTCAGATTCCATCCAAGTGACGGTGACGTTAAGAGACTTCAAAACAGAGATGAGGCTGTTGGAGAGCTACGCCGCCCTCAACCGGGAAAACGCACACCACACACTACTGCCAGTCCTGGTCAGAGCTCATTTTAGAATCACTTTTAGAATAACTATATTTTGAAATGTCTAGAAAAAAATCTGCGGTGTTATTTCTCTTTTAAAAGTAAAAAGCTGAGTTGATTATTGTGAGCTTATCGCCATATTAGAATTTGAGCAATGATGGGAAGAGAACTTTGAAAATGCATTTAGTTATAAAATACAGAACACCCAAATTAAAATGTATTTTGTAATGTATTCTGATAAATGGTACTGAATTCTGAATACTTAGAATACTTTTACATCAAGTTGCATTTAAATTATATTCGACTGGAGAAAGAAAAATCACACATGTACCACAGGAAGTGTTAGCCTGATGCATCAGACGGTTTCACTCCGTGTTTCTTTCACTCCGTGGAAACCGTCTGACCTCGCACCATTGGGATTCGTTCGCTCCACAGTGGGTGGGTTCTTTTTTGCTTTAACCAATCGCTGCTTTCTGCTCGTAACCGGACGTGACGTGTGTAATGCGCCCAAACAGTCAGTGTAGTCCGGGAATGTAGTTTCGGGAATTGTCGCTAACACAGACTGTACAGCTTGATGAACCTCCATGTTTAGCTTGGCTACAAAACTACAAACAGACCCGGATGGGCGCTTACGTTAGACGTCACGGCCTCGTCTCTGTTCGCTGATTGGACAGACATTTTTCGGTCGCAAGCGGACCGTCCCTGTTTAGTCGTTCCCTGACCTAGTAGCTGGAGTAAAATGAAATTGAGCGGAGGCGCTAGGTGGCGCCAGCTTGGCTAAGGAAGTGTAGCAATGAACTCATAATGTTTTATGTTTTATGTCATAATCTTTCTTCAAAGTTCAAAAGTAACTGTATTCTGAAGACAACCACATGAAAAAGTAACTGTACCAGAATACGGTTACTAGAAGTACTAATCAGAATACGTACTGTATTGTCAGTGCATGTATTCAGTTACTTTCCCAGCTTTGTGGAAACTTTTATTAGTTTGTCTACTAGGCTGGTTCATCAAAGTGTGGTACAACATAAAGTTTCAGAAAACCTCGATTAGAACCTGCATTAGGTTTTAGCTCCAAAAGATGATTTAAGAAGAATTGTGTAAGAAAAAGCAGATGTTTAAAGGTTCCTCAAGCGTCATGAAGTTCCCTGGAAATTGACTAATTTAGCTTTTTATGGACTTTATGAACTTTCTAAGCAACTTTTATGGACTTTCTAAGTAATTTTTATGCAAGTTTAAATTTGTGTTTGCAGAATAAATTGGCAAATTATTCAAATACACCTTATTTATTTGATTCACTGTGTTACAGTATTGGGCAATTCCAACAGTATTGGGCAAGTGTCTTGAACAGCCTCTAAATATTAATTCATTTTCATAAAATTTGGACCCAAGTATTTTGGACAGATGTTAAACCAAATGCAGGGTTTTAATCTAGAGAATCTTAAAAAAGAAAAAAAATCTGGACCACCCTACTGTCTGTATTTCCAAAGTTGCTCTGTTCCACCTTGTGATGTCATGATGTGGTAGTTTTGAAGTGAACAGCACGATTTTACATTCAGAAAAGTTCAAAAGAGATTGACAATTCCAAGACAGAAATTATCCAAATGATTCTAGTGAATATGTTGGGTGTTTCAAAACACAGTGGAGCACTTCCTGTATTACTCCGTGACGTCACAAAGTGTTTTCTGTTTGAGAGAAGAGCTAAATCTGCAGGAAGTGTTAAACATGTGTGATCTCCAGGTCTGTGTTTGACAAAGAAGCATCATTACAACATTATATGGGCCTTTTCCTCAGTATTGTCAGCACCGTTGTCATTGTGAAACTCCAAGCTTTAAGTTGGTCCGTCTTTTGAAATTACAGTTGCCATCATCAAATCTAAGGAGCAATGAGAAAGAAAAGCAGTACATAAACCTGGAGGTGAAGTTTGGCGATCTGCACACCGAGAAAAGAGTCATCCTGGTTTCTTTTCAAGCTGGATACATCTTTATTCAGACGGACAAACCCATTTACAGACCAGGGGACATAGGTGAGAAGAACTTTTCAAAGTGCAAATAACAGAACTCACAAATCATCTCAAACATGTCATGAAACCCAGAGAAATATAACTTTAAACTCCACATCTAGGTCCATTGATCATTGAGGACGGAATCATATTTTACAATTATTGGTTTATGGGGAAATTAGCTTTAAAGGTGCTTTTCTTCTTGGAGATGTTACTGCTTTTCTGGATTGTTTTACAGTATGACAAACTTTTTATCTTCACGGAGACCAAACCAGACAAACTTACAGGTCAGATCTGTGGGGAGGCACTTGTTTTGTAAAATTATATTTACAAAAAATGCAAATTAGTCTTTTAACAGCAAGATATGTAAAATATACAAGTATGTTATAATAAACTAAACTGGAAGGGACTCGAAGTATATATAGCGCCTTTCATTGAGGGTGGTTTCCTTCAAGGGTACTTTTGCAAATTTAAAATGAACTTTAAAGTATACTTAAAATACTTTTGTAAACTTAAAATGCTCCAATTTAGTCTGAAAAAGTATTACATTCTTTCTAGTAGTAGTTTTCCTTGTATTTTGAGCTATAAAACTACATGTAATTGAATAAATGTAAAATAGAGCTGTTTAATGTCACACTGTGGAATATTCCAGACAGATCATTTACATCTCCATAGAAACAAGCAGGTAATGGACCCCAAACCAAAAAGTTACGCAGTGTATCTTTAAGAGAGTGAATTTGTTATGCACAGCAAAAACTGGTGGGTTCAAATTTCAGGGTAAAATATTTCAGAGTTGTTTTAACGCAAAAAGTGACAGTTAAATGGAGGTTTGAGTTGAAGTTATTTGCCAGAGTTGATATGGTTGAAGTTAATTCAACTCCCTTAGTGTTAATTTGGCAACACCACTTCAAACTCCCACATGAGAAGACCAGTTTTAACCAGTTTTGTACATAACTTCATCACGAAACAAAGTGTTATCCGTTTACTTCTAATATAACTCTTGA
>JACN01100562.1:0-11581 GCA_000787155.1 Scartelaos histophorus
AGTGTCTCTACGTTAAAATATCTGGAACTGAATGACTTATTTAACAAGTGATGAGGGGGAACACTTTGAAAATACTGTATATTTAGATACAGAATACTAAAAACCTGCATTTAAGTGTATTTTGTAAATGAACAAAGTACTATAGTCAGAGTACTATAATAATAATAATAATAGTGTATTTTATAGCATATTCTGATCAAAGTACTATAGTCAGAGTACTATAATAATAATAATAACAACGTATTTTATTTATTAGGCGCCTTTCTGGACACTCAAGGTCACCGAACAACAACATGAAAAATTAAATACTATTAAAACATACAGTTAAAGTGGAACAGTATTTAATTCACTTTATTTAGTATTGCAATTTATTAGTATTTGGTGTTAGTAGTAATTATACTTTACTATTTAGTACTGTATAATACTTGTACTTCCAACTGCATTTAAACTATTGTGTAAAAGTACAACCTACCACTGATTGGAGAAACGTGTACAGTTACTCAAAATAAGTACTCTGTATAAGTACTTTTGGTATTCAGGTACTTCTCAATACTGCATTTAAAGGGCTCGTATTGCAGTATTTTCTGATCCGTGTTATAATGTTGTTTCCTCATTAAAAACAGACCTGGAGTAGTTTTTGTTTCATTCACACACGTTTAACACACAAACCCTGCGTCTTTAGGCTGGTGTTCTGAAACCGAAAACACTCCGTTCCACCTTGTGATGTCATCTGGTCATACAGGAAGTGCTCCGTTGTGTTTTTAAACCTCACACGCCTTCACTAAAATCATATGGATAATTTCGGCTTTGGGATTTACAAACTGGACTCGACAAAAGCTAAAATGAAGCAAATACTAAAGTACTAACAGCATGAAACGAGCATTTTTGAGCTTTGGAGACGTAGACAGACTAATAAAAACGGGTTATTTAAACATTTGTGAATGAAATAAAATGCTAACGCTAACTCCAGGTATGTTTTTGATGAAGTAACAGCGTCTTAAAGCTCAGTTTCGCGTCACATTTGACCTTAAAACTCTTTCTCTCTCTATGTGTAACTAAACATTCCACACGGGCCTTTCGGCTTATTACATTTCCGTCCTTGGCAGTTTCCAAACCAAAGCCAAATCGCGTCAAACAGACCTGCGCCTCGAACGCTCGTCTCTTTCGCTCTAATATTGCACCATTACAGCCTCATCACTTCCCCACAGCCTCATCATCGTCATTTGGCACCGGCACGACACCGAGGTGCAAACGCCAACCGCCCGAGCACTTATGACGAGATTACACAACGCTCTGCCGCTCTGTTTCCATCTCATCCACTTTTTTATTCATTCCTCGCTCGCTTCCACCTTGTGATGTCACGCGGTGAGACGGGAAGAGCTCCACTGCGTTTTTTAAAACTCCACGCGCCTTTGCTTGGACGATCTGGATGATTTCGATCCTGGAAATGCACGTTTCTACTGAACTGAGAGGTGAAATTTAGCTGTGAACTGGAAAATTACAGCTTCATGACATCACAAAGTGGAACGGAGCATTTTGAGCTTTGGAGATTTAAACAGACTCATAATAAAGGGTTACTCAAACTCATTAGATCATTGTCATTGCTGAGATTCGTTATGACTTATTTTCTTATTTTATTTAGACTTGTACATATACATTTATATAATTAATTTGATTTGACACTTATCTTCTGCTGTCTTTTTGTGACCATTTTAGAATATTTTTTGCTATTTTTATATTTTTTCTCTCTCTTATTATAATATATTGTGATGTGTGAGGCTACTGCGCCCAAAAATTTCCCTTGTGGATCAATAAAGTTTGTCTTAGTCTAACTCTAAAGGTCACAAGAGAGAGATTTTGCATAATTTATAAGTATTTTTGTCATATTTAGTTACGGTACAGTGAGAATGCAGTATTAATACTTCAAATACTTTCACATGGAGTTGCATTATTGTGTTAAAACGCAACATTCGATTAAAACAAGCATAAAGCTGCACTGTGTAACATTTTTATCTCCATGGAAATGTTCTTGCTTTGTCTAGAACGATCCACAGTTTAGATTAAACCGACGTATGACGCTGTTTACTGCGCTACGCTACGTTACGGTTCAGATCTGTGGAGAGTCGCACCTATTCACAGAAGGAATTATTGTATTTTTGAGCAATAGAAACACCCCTAATGAGTAAATGTTAGATGGAAATGTTTGATTTCATATCATGAGACATTCCAGGTCAAGAAATAACGTCTCCAAAAAGTTGCGTAATGCCGCTTTTACGCTTTGAATCCCGCGGCGTGATCAAACAGTGACGTATTCCTTTGGTTTCAGGGGAAGTAACGCGGCGTAATCTTTTATTTTCGGAGCGTTTTTAGTTGGTTCACAACACTGGCCGGAGTCAGATGGAGAGGGCGCCGGTCCGATGAGCGGGGGCGCGGTATATTTTCGCGCATTGTAGCGTGAGTAATCGACTGTTGACATTACGGCGCATCTGTTTCCCTTCTGTTGGATGAAAAGCCCGTGAAGCGCGTGCGTCTGCGTGAGTGAGCGCGCGCCTGGAGTGAAGGTGCCCAGAGCGTGGACGTGGACTCTTCTTAGGTGCTACTAAACCGGGACTAAACCAGGACTAGACTCTAGAAACCACCGACTAAACAGGTGGGAACTAAAGGATTCATTTAAGACTTAACTTGGACTAAACCAGGTCTAAAACGGGATTTGCAGGTTGAAACGAGAGAAAGAAAACGCAGGTTAAAGTCGCATTTCTTAATCCAGATTTGATCCATCCACGTCTACACCATGAAAACCGCGCTAAACCAGAACCAAACCAGGATCGAACCGGGTCTCCGCGACTTGAGTATTTCTGTAGGAAGAAAAAACGCACACGGCCCCGGCCTTGAAAATCTCCAGATGCAGAGAGACGCATATGTCGCTCCAACACAAAGCCAAACAGGAGCGCATTTTTTGGCTCAATGTGCGGATAAATGACAAATAGGCGCAGTTTTTGACGAAGCACATGCCCCGCAGCGCGCACCGAGCCGCACATCTGTGGATTATCAAGCACGAAGCAAAAACGCGTTTATCCTCAACTCACGAGAGATGACGGAGCGACCACGGTATAAATAAACCCATAAAAAGTTGAATAGTGCGCGTCGAAATAGCCACAGCGACTCCTTTTCTTCGCCAAAATTCAAATACGCGGCACCAAATCAGCCACATCACCGAATCCTTTCTCCTCACTGTGCCAAAAATACATTATAACTGTTATGAAATACGCCGGGGTGATATAGAAGATGCGCACTGCTCTTCGGAAAAACCTGTAACCAATTCTGAAGCCGTGCGTAATTGCGGCTTATTTTCGGAACAGCCAAAAATACGGTAAAGGCAACCTAGGTTAAAAATGTCATACGGTTTTCAATGTTGGCGACCATCTGGATTAAAATATGCAAGGCGTACGTAACCGCGCACGCTGTAGCTCAAGAGGAGGGAAAAAAGACAGATTCTTGCGTAAAAAAAAAGGCAAATGGATGTGATTAAATAGCGATTCTTACCGGAAAATTGGACTCCGCGTTGGATCATGGTTCGAACGGCGCGCTCCCCCCCCCGTTACCCGTGCATGGCGAGCCCCGAGGTGCGCTATACTTCGGTGCCAACGCTGGAAGAGAGCTCTCCAGTCGGACTCGGATCCACAATAGAGCGACAGGGGCGGGCCAACTGCGCTTCCATCGGCGCTGCTGGTAATTGGGCAGCGTGAAAAACGAGGGCTCCGAGGGGCATTTATCACCGAGAGGGGAAAACTGGACCGGGGTTTAGGTTTTTTAGACGCCGAGTGCGGACGCGGGAGCTGGAGCTGGAGCGGCCGCCTCCCTGGGCTGGATGATGAATAAACAATAAGCAGAGAGAGAGAGAGAAAGGTTGGGTCTTAAACGGCGGCCTGGGGATAAGACGGTAACAATGATAGATGGGAGCAGCGCGGAGTTCACGTACATGTTTGTAAAGATGGAGTGGGTGTTTTTTCCATAGAGGAATCGATAAAAGATTTACGGTTTTTCATATATTATACAGTAAAGGTACAATATAAACCTTAAAGGGCCCGTCTGATTTGCGTTTTAATGTGTTTTCCGCATCAAAAACAGACCTGGAGTTGCGTTTTGTTTCATTCACGCTCGTTCGACAAGCAAATCCCGCGTTTTTACGCCGACGGAAAACGCCGTTCCACCTTGTGATGTCACGCGGTGATACAGGAAGTGCTTCACTGCGTCGTTAAACTCCAAACGCTTTCACTAGAATCATTTCAGTCCTACGATCGCTACTGAACTAAAGGTAAAAGGAGCTGTTCACTTGAAAACAAATTGAAAACGCTCGCTCCCACTTTGTGATGTCACGCGGTGATACAGGAAGTGCTTCACTGCGTCGTTAAACTCCAAACGCTTTCACTAGAATAATTCGGGTACTACAATCGCAACAGAACTAAAGGTAAAAGGAGCTGTTAATGAGAAAACTACCGCTACGTAAAGCAGGCGAATAATACGTCTTTGCTCAAATTGGAAACGCCGTTCCACCTTGTGATGTCACGCGGTGATACAGGAAGTGCTTCACTGCGTCATTAAACTCCATACTCCACTTTCACTAGAATCATTTGGGTAATTTTAGTCCTATAATCACAACCAAACTAAAGGTAAAAGGAGCTGTTAATGAGAAAACTACCGCTACGTAAAGCAGGCGAATAATACGTCTTTGCTCAAATTGGAAACGCCGTTCCACCTTGTGATGTCACGCGGTGATACAGGAAGTGCTTCACTGCGTCATTAAACTCCATACTCCACTTTCACTAGAATCATTTGGGTAATTTTAGTCCTATAATCACAACCAAACTAAAGGTAAAAGGAGCTGTTAACTTGAAAACAAATTGAAAACGCTCACTCCCACCTTGTGATGTCATCGAGTGGTGGAACAGGAAGTGCTCCACTGTGTTTTTAAACCCCACATACACCTTCACTAGAATCATATGGATCATTTCAGCTCTGGAACTGCTCATCTCTACTGAACTAAAGGTAAAATGTAGCCGGTAACTTGAGAACAAATTGAAAACGCTCAGTTCCACCTTGTGATGTCATCAAGTGGTGAAGCAGGAAGCACTCCATTGTGTTTTTAAACCCTATATACACCTTAATTAGAATCATATGGATCGTTTCAGCCCTGGAACTGCCCATCTACTGTACTAAGGGTAAAATGTAGCTGTAAATGTAGCTGTAAACGACCTCTCTGTGACATCACAAGGTGGAACAGAGTCACTGAGACAAAACACAGCTGCAGGTCTGTTTTTGAGGATTTTACAGCCTTATAAAATGGCTTAAAGCTCACTGTCAGTTTTGTGTAATATATGACCTTGGGCAATAGTGGTTGTGCTTATACCTCAGTGGTTTGAACTCAGCTAGAACCAATTCAATCTGTTGTTGTGTCCTTAGGCAAGACACGTAACCCACCTTGCCTCTGCATCGCTGAATGAATAATGTAATCTAACACTTAAAGGTCCTATATTACACAAAATTGACTCTTGTGAGCTTTAAATGTGTTATAATGTCGTCACTTCCTTAAAAACATACCTGGAGTTGTGGGTTTTTTATCATTAAAAACGCTCTGTTCCACCTTGTGATGTCATGAAGTGGTAGTTTTCAAGTTTACAGCAACATTTTAACTGTTTTTCAGTGGAGATTGTCAATTCCAGGGCTGAAATGATCCAAATGATTCTAATGAAGGTGTGTGTGGAGTTTAAAAACGCAGTGGAGCGCTTTTCTGGTTTGCCACTCGATGACATCACAAGGTGGAAGCGAGTTTTTACAGTTTGAGAGAAGAACACAGTCTAAATACGCAGGGTTTGTGTGTTAAACATGAAACGAAACAAAACCCCAGGTACGTTCGCGGTGAAGAAACGACATTACAACACAAAAATTTGCACAAAAAAGACGGTTTGAGCGATAAGAAAATGCCACGGTTCAGATTCAGTTTGTTCTCTTGTCTCAATTTCAAGAGAACTGCCAAAAGGAGCGTGACAGATGCCGCGCAGTTTATCAAAATCCCAGAATATCCCTTTAAGAAGCCAAACTGCGCTCTTGATAAATGTTGATCTAGTTTTGTTTGGCCGGATTAAGTCTCCAAATGAACCCTGCTCCGTGCATGTGTTAAACAAAGCTCACTGCGGAACATTTGCTCAGCGGATTCCAGCTTAAGCCGGAGTTTAAGACAGTGAGATCCGTTTGGAAACATGCGGGTGAAGCAGAGCAGAGCTGGACCTCCTCTGTACAGCAGCGGGATTAGACTTTACATCTGCACTGGGCTGGATTATTGTCTTATTCTCTATAGGAAAAGGACTACTGAGTGTTAATGCGAGTTGGTCTGCTGTTTTAATCCCTGAGGTCATAATGTGAAAATTAAAGCTCCTACATTCAAGAATATCAACTTTTTAGAGGTTTTAGAGGTAAGATTCTGTCCTTCATCACCCATCCTTCCACAAATTGACCTAGTATTTCAATGTCAGAGGTCGTAATGTGAAAATTAAAGCTCCTACATTCAAGAAAATCAACTTTTTAGTGAAGTTTTAGAGTTAAAATGATGTTCCACATCACCCATGCTTCCAGAAATTGGCCTACTGTTTGAATTTCTGAGACCATTATGTGAAAATTTGCATTAAAAAAGCTCCTATATACAAAAAAATCGACTTTTTATAAATGTTTTAGATGTAAGTTTTTGCCCTACATCACCTATGCTTCCACAACTTGGCCTCCTATTTCAATTTCTGAGGTCGTTGTGTGAAAATTTGCATTAAAAAGCTGCTATATACAAGAAAATCAACTTTTTAGAGATGTTTTAGAGGTAAGATTCTGTCCTACATCATCCAGCCCCCGCAAGCTGACCTACTGTTTCAATGTCAGAGGTTGTAATCTGAAAATTTGCTTTAATTAGTGTTCCTACATTCAAGAAAATCGACTTTTTATGAGGTTTTATAGTTAAAAATATGTCCTACATCACCCATGCTTCCAGAAATTGGCCTACTGTTTGAATTTCAGAGGTCGTAATGTGAAAATTTGCATTAAAAAGCTCCTATATACAAGAAAATTTACTTTTTAGAGAGGTTTTAGATGTAAGTTTTTGCCCTACATCACCCATGCTTCCACAAATTGATCTAAATTTCTGAGGCCGTCATGTGAAAACTTGTGTTAATTAAAACTCATATACTCAAGAAAAACGATTTAAAACAGGTTTTATATGAACGATTCTGTCCTACATCATCCTGCTCCCACAAGTCGAGCTACTGTTTCAATGTCAGAGGTCATAATCTGAAAACTTGCATTAATTTAAGTTCCTATATTCAGGAAAATCGACTTTTTATGAGGTTTTAGAGTTAAAATTATGTCCTACATCACCAATGCTTCCAGAAATTGGCCTACTGTTTTGAATTTCAGAGGTCGTCATGTGAAAATTTGCATGAATTAAAGCTCATATATTCAAGAAAATCAACTTTTTAGAGATATTTTAGATGTAAGATTTTGTCCTACTTCACCTATGCTCCCACAACTTGGCCTCCTATTTCAATTTCTGAGGTTGTCATCTGAAAATTTGCATTAAAAAAGCTCCTATATACAAGAAAATCGACTTTTAAGAGATGTTTTAGAGGTAAGATTCTGTCCTACATCACCCATGCTTCCACAAATTGGCCTCCTGTTTCAATCTTGAAGGTCGTCATGTGAAAATTTGCTTTAATTAGAGCTCCTACATTCAAGAAAATCAACTTTTTAGAGATGTTTTAATGTAAGTTTTTGCCCTACATCACCTATGCTTCCACAAATAGATGCACTGTTTCAATTTCAGAGGTCATTATGTGAAAATTTACATTAAAAAAGCTCCTATATACAAGAAAATCTACTTTTTAAAGAGGTTTTAGATGTAAGATTCTGTCCTACATCACCTCTGCTTCCACCAACTGTCTTACTATTTAAATTTCTGAGGCTGAAAACTTGTGTTAATTAAAGCTCATATATTCAAGAAAAAGTGTGACAGACGATGTTACTGAGACTTTGGCTCCACGAGTCACAGCTACTTTTTACCTTTAGTTCAGGTGACATCGCCACTTCCTGGACTGAAATCATCCAATCCATGATCTCAGTGAAGGCGTATGGAGTTTAAAAACACAGTGGAGCGCGGCGTTTGAGTGTTAAACATGTGTGAACGAAACTAAACACAACTCCTGCTGCATTTGGGCTAAGAAAACATCATAACCCAGATCAGAAAACAGCGTAATATGCGTCTCTACACCGTTTCCGTCTTTCCAAATATTGTTCTTGTAGTTCCACTTGACTCCTCTTTTCTCTCCTCGCTGCGGCGTTTTCTCTGTCACTAATTTATTCATTTATGCAACAAACAAAACAGATTTCTGGGTCATAAAACGTGCATCTCTCTGGAGGACGGGCTCCCAGTCTGAGCTCACATCTGGACTAGCGCTGTGCTAACGCAGCATAAGCAGCGCGAGCGGGAACCCGGGGGACGCCGCGCTCGCTAACGGAGCATTTTATATACGACGGGAAGTGTACGAGTGTGTTTATGTGGCGGCCATAATGTGACCGATTAAAACGCAATAACAAAGCTCCATATTTGATCATGTTTAGAGTCATTACAATGTGGCACTTTACATAATGTGAGACAGGTGTTAGTACTTCATTACTGATGTAGTACTGCGTAGTAATGTGCAGTTTTTCTGCTAGAAGTACACAAGCATTTACCACGAGGTATTTGGAAAAGCTGTAGATTTAAAGGTAATATAAACCTTAAAGGGCTCGTCTGATTTGCGTTTTAATCTGTTTTCCGCATCAAAAACAGACCTGGAGCGTCTCTAGACCGTTTCCGTCTTTCCAAATATTGTTCTTGTAGTTCCACTTGACTCCTCTTTTCTCTCCTCGCTGCGGCGTTTTCTCTGTCACTAATTTATTCATTTATGCAACAAACAAAACAGATTTCTGGGTCATAAAACGTGCATCTCTCTGGAGGACGGGCTCCCAGTCTGAGCTCACATCTGGACTAGCGCTGTGCTAACGCAGCATAAGCAGCGCGAGCGGGAACCCGGGGGACGCCGCGCTCGCTAACGGAGCATTTTATATACGACGGGAAGTGTACGAGTGTGTTTATGTGGCGGCCATAATGTGACCGATTAAAACGCAATAACAAAGCTCCATATTTGATCATGTTTAGAGTCATTACAATGTGGCACTTTACATAATGTGAGACAGGTGTTAGTACTTCATTACTGATGTAGTACTGCGTAGTAATGTGCAGTTTTTCTGCTAGAAGTACACAAGCATTTACCACGAGGTATTTGGAAAAGCTGTAGATTTAAAGGTAATATAAACCTTAAAGGGCTCGTCTGATTTGCGTTTTAATCTGTTTTCCGCATCAAAAACAGACCTGGAGTTGTGTTTTGTTTCATTCACGCACGTTCAACAAGCAAATCCCACATATTTACGCCAACGGAAAACGCCGTTCCACCTTGTGATGTCACGCGGTGATACAGGAAGTGATACAGGAAGTGCTTCACTGCGTCGTTAAACTCCAAACGCTTTCACTAGAATCATTCGGGTACTACAATCGCAACAGAACTAAAGGTAAAAGGAGCTGTTAATGAGAAAACTACCGCTACGTAAAGCAGGCGAATAATACGTCTTTGCTCAAATTGGAAACGCCGTTCCACCTTGTGATGTCACGCGGTGATACAGGAAGTGCTTCACTGCGTCATTAAACTCCATACTCCACTTTCACTAGAATCATTTGGGTAATTTTAGTCCTATAATCACAACCAAACTAAAGGTAAAAGGAGCTGTTAACTTGAAAACAAATTGAAAACGCTCACTCCCACCTTGTGATGTCATCGAGTGGTGGAACAGGAAGTGCTCCACTGTGTTTTTAAACCCCACATACACCTTCACTAGAATCATCTGGGTCATTTCAGCTCTGGAACTGCCCGTCTCTACTGAACTAAGCGTAAAAGGAGCCGTTAACTTGAAAACTACCGCTACGTGAAGCAGGCGAATAATACGTCTTCGCTCAAACTGGAAACGCTGTTCCACCTTATGATGTCATGAGGTGATACAGGAAGTGCTTCACTGCGTCGTTAAACCACATACGCTTTCACTAGAATCATTTGGGTCATTTTAGTCCTACAATCGCTACTGAGCTAAAGGTAAAAGGAGCTGCTGACTTTAAAACAAATTGAAAACGTTCACTTCCACCTTGTGATGTCATCAAGTGGTGGAACAGGAAGTGCTCCACTGTGTTTTTAAACCCCACATACACCTTCACTAGAATCATATGGATCATTTCAGCCCCGGAACTGCCCGTCTCCACTGTACTAAGCGTAAAATGTGGCTGTTAACTTGAAAACGACCTCTCTGTGACATCACAAGGTGGAACAGAGTCAATGAGACGAAACACAGCTGCAGGTCTGTTTTTGGGGATTTTACAACCTTATAAAATGTCTTAAAGCTCACTGTCAGTTTTGTGTAATATATGACCTTGGGCAATAGAGGTTGTGCTTATACCTCAGTGATTTGAACTCAGCTAGAACCAATTCAATCTGTTGTTGTGTCCTTAGGCAAGACACGTAACCCACCTTGCCTCTGCATCGGTGAATGAATAATGTAATCTAACACTTAAAGGTCCTATATTACACAAAATTGACTCTTGTGAGCTTTAAACGTGTTATAATGTCGTCACTTCCTTAAAAACATACCTGGAGTTGTGGGTTTTTTATTATTAAAAATGTTCTGTTCCACCTTGTATTTGGAAAAGCTGTAGATTTAAAGGAAATGTGGATTTAATTGTATTTGAATGCAAAATTTTCATTGTACATTGTTGGTTTTTTTGAGTTTTCGTCAAATGCTTTTCTTCGAGATGTTTTTGCAGTACGGTATTCAACTTTTCTATCTTCATGGAGACCAAACCTGATCAAATTACAGGTCAGATCTGTGGAAATGCCTGTTTTTTAAGGTATTTTTAGGCTATAAAACCACCAGTAAATGAATAAATGTAAAGTGGAGCTGTTTCCTTAGGCCCTGTTCACACGTGCACAGGTATTTTTAAAAACTGAGATATTTCCCTTCGTTTGTACCCAACTTTTACACAAAAACGGCCTCGGAAAATTTATCTTCCTAAAAAGTGGAGTGGAGATTCTAGAAAACTACGGATTCAACTTTGCGTGTGCAGTGAGATAAACGGAGCTTTAGGCGGCTGACGCAAGAAAAGTATGACCAATATTGACCTTTTGCAATGATGATCGTAGAAGAATTCAGAGCAGCAGTCGCATTTCTTCTGGTGCAGACACTTTTCATGAGTTTGCATTTACACAGCTGATGTGTCAAATCGATCTATCGTTGTTGTTTAGAAAAGAATCGGAAGTGACTCTTTATTTGTTGTTGTCAAAATGAGGATTCTGATTGGCTTGCAGAGCGTTCTGTTCTTCCTACACTGCTTGGCGTGGTTATAATGGCACTCGAAACAAATCAAATAAAATAAAGCATAAATAAAATAAAATAAAAAATAAAA
>KN515196.1:0-17672 GCA_000787155.1 Scartelaos histophorus
AAATGTTTGTTCTGAGGCCAAAATTGGAAACTGATTCGTGAAACTTCTGTATTAAGCATTATATTAAAATCTCTTATTTCATTATCGAGGACCCAATCTTGTATTTCGTCTCACCTTGTGTAAATTGTGTCTCATCCCATCACTAAATATCAGAGAACAAATTAAAGAAGTATTACCTAGTTTCAAATTCAACTTAAAGAGGACAAAAACATGGCAGGGTTTAAAGCAGCTTGGCCCTACTTAGTGTGAGCTGACGGGCTTGTCGTCCTGAAGGCCTGAATGATTTATTAAAGTGAGGAGTGGCAAGAGTAGGGTGGCCAGGCAAGCTCTGATTAACTAGGCAAGCGAGCAAGGACAAGCACTCCTCTATTATTCATTACTCCACAGGAACAGAGAGGGAGCTGGCCACAATGACAACCAGGAAATATACTCATAAATATGGAGGCATATCTGCAATTGTTTTGCTTATTATTATTATTATTATTTTTTTTTTTTACAGAAAAACAGTTCTGTAAATAGTTGCACAGGTTTATTCTATAGCATTACAGAGGCCAAGGTAGATTGAAGAGAGGATGCACTGTAAAAATAGCAATGGTGGATTGCAATATTGAACTGGAGAGACTTATTTTACCTATTTGTTGTTACATACTGATTTTCCATAACATTATGGACAATAGCAGATGAATCTTGAATTATGTACATAATCTCATGCCTGTTATTGTCGGTATATTTGGAAGTAAATATGCACTTTGTTAAAGGTAGAGTTGATGTTCAGTTGGGCAAGTGCATGTGCCTTTAAAGGGCTTATATTCATTAGGCTATTTTCTAATCTAATGCTGTTTCCTAATCAAAAACTTACCTGGAGTTGTGTTTTGGTTCATTCACACATGTTTAACACACAAATCCTGAATATTTAAGAGTTCTTCTCTCACACAGAAAATAATTCTGTTCCACCTTGTGGTGTCATGTCATACAGGAAGTTCTCCACTGTGTTGCTAAACTCCATACGCCTTAATTAAAGTGATTTGGTCCATTTCAACCCTGGACAATTTCTACTGAACAAAAGGAAAAAGTGTTAACTTGACTTCATGACATCACAAGCTGAAACAGAGAGTGTGTGTGTGTGTGTGTGTGTGTGTGTGTGTGTGTGTGTGTGTGTGTGTGTGTGTGTGTGTGTGTGTGTGTATTACATGTACGTATATTTATGTATTTAGCACTCCAAAGGTCCAAAGGTAAAAACCACGTCAATCACGCCTTATAAAAATGGAACTTACAGTTGTGTTTGTAAATTATGAAAATATGGGTTTGGTGAGATCACATTATAAAGTCCTCTTCTGGCAAAAAATAATCTAAATGACCTAAATGATTCACCTCTGAAGTGCAAGTGAGACGGTATTCAAATGTAACCCTAAATATGTAAAAGTAAGTAACTAAGCTAAGCTAAGTAAAGTAACAATCGGGTGGTCTTCGAAGATCCCGAGTGGGCAAAATGACTTACTAGATAAGAATAAAGAGGAGATCGGAGTGCCTCGGATCTTTTACTGAGATGTAGGTTTGCTCTTGTTATCCTCAGAATGACTGTCTATTCATGTCCGCATAAGACCACTTTTATATTGAGTGTGCATCATCAGGCTTGTGCTATGCTAAAATGGATGAATCTTACTGTGAATGGTCACGCCTCTCCACAGATCTGAGCTGTAACTTGACCTGATGGCAGCACCTGCTTGTCTTCATGCACATGGTTACGTTGTTCAACATACTGCTGAACATTTTATGAAAAGCAACAGTGTCTTTATTGAGATGACCAGTTATTGGACTCTGCTTAAAGAGGCACCGTGCAACTTTTTGGGTGCAATCAAGCGCAATTTCAAAATATCCTTTTGAACTTGACGCTTACAAGCAATTGGCCATGTGAGTAAATGTATTAATAAAAATATGGGACAAAGCAGCCTTTACTATTAAAGCAGTTGTAGCAGTCTTGGTGCTATTTACGTTTGTGGTGTTTAATATAATGCATAAAACATTTTTCAAATTATGTTCCCTTTTTATGACTAAATTTGAATTTATAATGATAATTAACAATGTTTTATAGTTGTATCTCTATAATTTTGAGCTGGTTCAGAATGTGTGCCACTTCACTCTGCCATTTCCTTTAAGGGCTTTGTTGTGTTTATTTGACCTGATCTGACTGTCTTGAGGTGTTAGGTGGAGTTTGAAATGGGCACAGACCCCAGAGGCAGAGGTCAGCATGAATGTGGCAGTTCGATGTTTAGTGAGAAGTCAAAAAAAGTCTGAGAATAAGGAGCAAGGGCAAGTCAAACTGGTCCTGTCCTGAACCTACAATAACAGCTCTTTGCACTCTGTAGATAATGGGATTTGAATGGGCCATCATTCCTGTTTGGTAAATGTTAGCTCACGACATGTCTGTATAGTGATCCACAGCCTCAAATCAATGAACACTTATACACTGTACAAAACATTCCTATTACTATTCTACACAGAGACGGGACCCCTCTCCACCATCAATTAAAAGCCCCCCCCCCCCCTTTTCTTTCTCTCTTTTTTTTTAAAACACAAAACAATACTGGAATCTTAATGTGGCTTTTCTAAAGAAGTGCAGTGTTGCAGTGTTGTATCTAATTTATAGTGCCACCTGTTGGTTAGTAATGGACTTTTCACTTAAAAAAAAAAAAAAAAAGTGCAACATTTTAAAAACGTTAATTTAAAAAGGTGCCAAAGTGTATGATTAAAGTAATATATTTTCCTCTGGCTCACTTTACAAGCAGGAAACCAAGTCAGCACATATTCAAATGTTTTATTCAGTTCACTGTTAATACAAATGTAAGTCAGTGTTACTATTCGTTCTATACATTCCTCATTTGTAAAAAATGTACAACCTACACCTAGCTCTTACAGAGCAGGGAGCAAAGACACACCCATTATCATGACATTAAATGAACAGTTTAATCAATGTTACAGGGGCAGCGATTCTCTATTGTCACTAACTGTTTCATCTATTTAGTCAGGTTTTTCCAGTAACTGTGTCAACAGTACACTTCATTTTTGATGACGCATAAAAAAAGCATAGCTGATAGGTTAGAGTATGATCAATCAAATCAAACATTTGTGTTAATGTTTTTGTGTAATCTAAACTTCTTAAAGTTAAAGTCCCAATAATGGTTATTGTTTTTCTTGGTAATGTTTTGACTGTATTTAACATTAGCAGCTAAAGAGTTTGACAGCACATTTTAGGTAATCTTCCACTTAGTTACTCCTGGCCTGCGTGTTGGTTTCTGATCCTGGTAGATCAGCAGCACTGAAGGACTGGATTGGATGGGCACAAAAAGAATAACAGATATTCTTGTCAGTAGGGAAATTTTATGACACACTAATAAATATTTTATTATTAAAAAATTACACTACACTACATACCAAAAAGTCTTCTTCAGCTATTCAGCACATAGTTTTTGGCCGTACCTTTGGGAATAACTAAAAACAAAAGACAAAAAGTTATTACACTTTACCACCACTTGGTGGGATGTATAAATGTCATTTTTGGAGCTTACCCCAAAGTAGTTATTAGGCACAAACCCTTCTCTCCCGCACAGTGAGGCCCACCACCAGTCAGAGCCCTCGTGTTTCTGTAGGATTGTAACCATATCTCCATCCTTAAAGCTTAACTCATCAGGTGCTTGGGCTGGGTAACTCCAAAGAGCATATAAGACACCACTGTTCTCCACACCCATTGCCTCCTCCACTCCTGTAATAGGACAGTTACTTATATTTCCAAAATGGAATAAGACATTATTTATACATTTCAACAATCTATACCCGTGTTAAATAATGTGAGCTCAATGCAGTGTCAGTGAGGTGTAATGTACGTAGTTTTACCATGACTATGCTAAAAATGTAAAGTAAGGAAATAGCAGTTGAAAAATAAACATGTTCCTACATGTTCAGACTGTAGGAGTTGAAACTCTTGATCCACTGAATTATGATTACTAAATTATAGTGCGTTCATGGTTGAACTCACCTCTTAGGAAGTTTTCACACTCCTCGAATCCAACCGCAAATGGATCACACTTTTGTGAAGCAGTTGCCCAGTCACTTTCTGTTACAGCCATAACAGCTGCTCCATTTCTCACCAAAAACTCACAAAGATTTCTGTCGTTACATGAAGCTGCACAATGCAGGGGTGTCCTATGAGCAACAAATACAATAATGTCAGATATCCCAAGCACTATTATCATTTACTGAGATAAGAAAATGAAATACTATGTACCATCCATGGCTATCTGGAGCACTGACATTTGCTCCAATGCGGACCAAGAAGTCCACAACATTGTAGTGGCCTCCACAGATTGCATTGTGAAGAGCAGTTATACCTTCATCATTTGGTTGGCTGGGATCATTCATCTGCCAAAAACAACAGTTTTACTTATAACATGAGATTCAGATATGTATGTTTTTAATTGAACACCAATGACATTTTGTATTATACAGGCATATACCATTCTCATCAAAGCCTGGTATCATAAGATTTCAGAAGCTAAGCAAGGCTGGCTGTGTGTGCATGCATGCGTGTGTGTGTGCGTGTGTGTGTGCATGTGTGTGCATGCATGTGTATGTGCGTGCATGCATGCGTGTGTGCGCGCGTGTGTGTGTGTGTGTGTGTGTGTGTGTGCGCCGGAGGGGCAGATGGCACAGACTGTCAGCTGCAACCACAGAGTGTGGAGTGAATGAATAATATGTTGTAAAGCCTTTTTGAGTGTCCAAAAAGTGCTATATACATCAGATTTATTATTGTATTAGGTCCAGGTACACACCTCCTGCATGGCTCGCTGAACTGTGTCCAGTTCACCCACAAGTGCCCCATCCAGGGCTAACACCAGGGGGCTCAGGCGAGCTCGCTTCCCAGATGATTTGCGCTCTCTGGGCTTACGCAGGATGGACTGATAATTCTGCACAAAGGAGTGTGTTAAACGCATAATACAAGGTCATATACATACATATATATTTAACATTTCTAATAGAGTCATCTGTGATTCTTACCTTGTATCCATGAGGAGATATTGTGGCTGTAGGGAGAGAAGGAGGGGTAGCAAAGTCTTCATCAGAGCTGCTGTCATCACTAACAGGATCTCCTTTAGAATGGCGTTCCTTTTTGCGAAAGAGATTGCTGATGAGATGCTTATACTGGTTAGGCTCATAACGGGATGCACTCTTTAGAGGGCGAGTCTGGTCCATGGACCCCCTTCTTTTCAGAGCACGGGGAATCTCTGCTCGAATGGCCAACAGCTCCTCCAGATTTGGGATCTCTTGCACCTGGGCCTCTGGAGCCACCACCGGCTGCAGTCTGGTGGGGCTAAGGGGGCGGGGTGCAGTATGAGCCCCCTGGTCTTTGATGGGCTCAAGTATGATGTTTTCCATGGTCATGTGATGCGTCATATCAATAGCCTCCAACTCAGCATCAACATCAGATGGATTCAGCGCTGTAAAGGCACAGACATACAAGTTTGATACAGTTGTGTGTTTAAAAGTGTTTAAAAATATCAATCTTTTACCATCACTGTAAACAGGTGGCTGTCTGAGCTCAGGAGGCCTTTGTTGGGGTTGCTGTGCAGGTGGGAAGAAGTACTCCCTTGGGAGGGGTACAGTGGGATGATAGGTTGACAGGTGGGGGTTCTGTAGACGCATAATGACAGATAGAGGAATGGGTCGGTGTTGACGTGGTGGAGCTGATGTGGGAGGCATAGAGATACGAGAGATGATGGGCTGAGGGAGGTATGGTGAAAATCCCTGTGAAGAAGCATCCGGAGGAACGGCAATACGTGTGGTTCGAGGAAGGGAGCTGTATGACTGATGAGATGGAGAGCGAGACTCCTACAGCAGAAGAACCAGGGGGAACATGGGTGTCAATGACACTACTGGCAAAATGCTCATGGACATTGTATTCCATTTATACATATATTTTAGGCCTACCTTTTTGGGGGTTGGCTGGAGAGGCCCATCCAGGTTTGATTCCCTCCAGCTGCTGCTTTGCATCATAGGCCGCAGCCACTCAGTTTCTGGAAAATAGGTAGGTGTGATTTAAAGCTTTTTTACACTTAATTATTTCAAAATTATATATAATTGTGATAAAAAATAAACTAACTGTCATAGGTGTGGTGAGGTTTTCTCTCATAGGACATATCAAGATCTGTCTCACTCCACTTGTTGGGAGACTTATGACGTTGCATAGTTTCTTCTGTGTAAAATATGTTGAATTGAAATGTTATTAGAAAAACAAAACTAAATATTTATTGACAATATACCTGCTGGTCTGAAGTTTCGAGGTAATGTGCTGGATATAGGGTGATTGAAAGCTAGCGGTGAAGGGCTTCTGTCTGGTCTCGGAGATCTTCGTCCCATCTGGTGTTTATCATAAGGGCTGAGCATGCTTGGGGAGTAAGAGGTAGAAGAGGTGTGGGGTGATGGAGGAAGAGCTGAAGGAATAGGAGAAATGCTTCTGTCCATGTAACTGGTAGAAATACGTGGACTCCTGACAGGGGAATTTCGCCTCTGGGTTGTTGGAGACTGATTGGGGCTGTCTATTCTAAAAAAGCTGTCAGGTCCAGGGAGCGGCTCCCTGTGAATTTTCGGAGGTGGAAGTTTGATGTGTGAAATGGCTGGTGAAGCTGGATGGGCATCCGAGAGGACGGAGTCCAGAGATCGATTAGTGGTTTGCCTTTGGTAAAATGGTTGGCTGCTGTAGCTGTCAGTACTGCTGCCATTTGCCCCTGTTGATGTGACCAATGTGCTGGACATGCGAATGGGCTCAGGTGTCTTCCTATACTCTTGAATTCCTGTCTGTGGAGAAAATACCAAACAGGTCCTATCAAAATGTACTGTGTTTTTGTTTTAACGGTTTAATGGGGTTAACCACAGCATGTAACCCCCAATTAAAAAAAAAAAAAAAAGTAATTATAAAAACATGTACCTGTGGGGATGTGTCATTGCCATCTGATGATACTTCTTTGAACAGAGAACTAAACTCTTTGGATAATTCATCAGCTGTGGCCAATGATGCATTCAGGTCTTCATTTATGGACCGGACTGTACATCAGTTACATAAAAAAAAAAAAAATTGTATAGTTTTAAACGCTTAGAACAAAAAGACAGTCACATAAACACAAACTTACATAGCATATCGCTGCCATAACTTGCTTGTGATGTCATGGTAGTAACATTCAGCTCCTGAAATTGGAACACAGAAACCCTTAAAATCCACCTTAGACTAACATCTTAAATCATTCTACTTCAAGTTTCCTCTCATTCAACAACACAGAACAAAACTGGTACAAAGCTGCTCTAATTTAAACAGTGCCTAAGGCCACATCTTATTATAAATAATGAATCTTTGTTTATAAAACACTTTTAAAAGCAAGGTTTTACAAATTGCTCTACAAGCAACATAGAACAAAAAAATAGCAAAATCAGACAATGAAGCAATCATCCATCAACCTTCTTCCACTTATCCAGGGCCGGGTGAGGGGGGGACAGCAGTCTAGATAGGGACTCCCAGACTTCCTCCACCCCGGCCACTTCCTCCAGCTCCTCCGGGGGAACCCCGAGGTGTTCCCAGTTCAGCTGGGAGACGTAGTCCCTCCAGCATGTCCTGGGTCTTCCCCGGGGCCTCCTCTCGGTGGGACATGCCCGGAACACCTTCCGAAGGAGGTGCCCAGGAGGCATCCGGAACAGATGCCGGAGCCACCCCGAAGGAGGCCCAGGAGGCATCCGGAACAGATGCCGGAGCCACCTCAGCTGACTCCTCTCGACATGGAGGAGCAGAGGCTCTACTCCGAGATCCTCCCGTGTGCCTGGGCTCCTCACCCTATCCCTAAGGGAACAGCCAGCCACCCTGCGGAGGAAGCTCATTTCGACCACTTGTATCCGCGATCTCGTCCTTTTGGTCATTACCCAGAGCTCATGACCATAGGTGAGAGTAGGAACGTAGACTGACCGGTAAATCGAGAGCTTTGCCTTTCGGCTCAGCTCCCTCTTTACCACAATGATCCGATACAGCGACCGCATTACTGCAAACGCTGCACTAATCCGCCTGTCAATCTCATGTTCCGTCCTCCCCTCACTCGTGAACAAGACCCCGAGATACTTGAACTCCTCCACTTGAGGCAGGGACTCTCCACCCACCCGGAGAGGGCAAGCCACCCGTTTCCGGTTGAGAACCATGGCCTCAGATTTGGAAGAGCTGATCTTCATCCCAGCTGCTTCACACTCGGCTGCAAACCGCCCCAGTGCACGCTGCAGGTCCTGGTTCGAGGAGGCCAACAGGACAACATCATCCACAAACAGCAGAGACGAAATCCTGTGGTCCCCAAAGCAGACTCCCCTCTGGCCCCTAACTGCGCCTAGAAATCCTGTCCATAAACACTATGAACAAGACCGGTGACAAAGGGCAGCCCTGGCGGAGGCCAACATGCAGCGGGAACAGGTCTGTCTTACTGCCGGCAATGCGAACACAGCTGCTGCTCCAGTTGTACAGTGACTGGACAGCCCTTAGCAGAGGACCCTGGACCCCGTACTCCCAGAGCACCCCCCACAGGATACCAGGAGGGTCCAGGGTTCGACCCGGTCGAATGCCTTCTCCAGATCCACAAAGCACATGTGGACTGGTTGGGCAAACTCCCATAAACCCTCAAGCACACGTTGGAGGGTGTAGGAGGATGTAGGGTGCAGGACGAAAACCACACTGCTCCCCCGGATCCGAGGTTCGACTGTCGGCCGAATCCTCCTCTCCAGTACCCGGCATAGACTTTACTGAGGAAGCTGAGGAGTGTGATTCCCCTATAGTTGGAACACACCCTCCGGTCCCCCTTCTTATACAGAGGGACCACCACCCCGGTCTGTCAGTCCAGAGGCACTGTCCCCGCCCACCACGCGATGCTGTAGGGACGTGTCAGCCAAGACAGTCCCACAACATCCAGAGACTTAAGGTATTCAGGACAGATCTCATCCACCCCCGAAGCAATCAATTCCATTAATTATAATAAGTTAATAAAATAATAGAATGAAAATAAGGAATAAAAACCCAAACCCAAAACCCAAAACCAGCTAAAGGAAGGTCAACCAATAAAAATGAGTTTTAAGACGTGATTTGAAAGATGACACTGATGGTGCAAGCCTTATTTCCTTAGGCAAGTCTTTCCAAAGCCTGGACTGAAAAGGCTCGATCACCTTTTGTACAGAGCCTGGACTTTGGAACAGTCACAGGGACCTGCCAGAGGATCTAAGGCTGCAGGAGGGCTTGTACGGGATTGAAAGTTCTGAAATGTAGCTTGGTGCAAGACCTAAATGAGCTTTAAAAGTGATCAGTAAAATCTTAAAATCAGTTCTAAAAACAGACAGGCAGACAGGGCAGGGAAGCTAAAACAGGGGTAATGTCTTGATGGCAGCTAGGCTCCTCACTGGTTTTAACAGACGTGTTCTGAACAGCAGGAGGTGGATCTTGACATTATGGATTTGTTACATACCATGTTCATGTTGTAACAAGCCTCAATTTGCACTGTAGCTGATAGCAGATATACACAGCACCACTTGCCATACAGTCCCAGTGCATTGGAAGAGCACTTAGTCTAGCCTCTGTTCACTGACTAATCCATGTCTGTGTTTCCAGGTGTTTCAGGTTCAGTTCAAAAGCCTCAGACAATAGCACAAACAACTCATTAACAGATTATACTGTAGTAACACTCTAGACAAACTAGTAATGTTTTTGTTGGCATTTAAGGCTAAGAGTATTGTCCCTTGGAATGTAATTTGCATGTAACAATAAAACCAAAGATGACCTAGTAATTTTGGAAGAAGATACAGCAAGATAGGCACACCCTAGTAGAGTTGAAAAGCAGGACCATGACAACGGTACGTTTTTTACAATGCCCTTTTAGATAAAAAAAAAAATGATATCATGTCAAGGCATGTGAAGCAACTCCCATTTTACTCATAAATGATGAATCTGTCTTCCTATGTAAATGTCAACAGAACAATTAAAAATACAACTGCATTTCAACTGTCTAAGGTATTTTATGTGACTTTTGGTAGGTAGTTTGTTAGCCAACACAGACAAGAGTTAGTGCTGAAAAACTTGAATTAAAAAAAACAGAATTTGAGAGGCTTGTGAGTTATGCAATTGTTCTAGGAAAGAGCAGGTCGATAATAACTGTACTGTCATGCTGTTGCGCAGCTGAGGTCGCAGGCCCACATTCCTCACCACACCTCTGATGGCATTCAGCACAAACACTGTCTGAGGTCCTTATCTCTGTCAAACACGGAAAGACACAACACTCTCACTGCAGTCACAAGCATCAACGCTGAATCACACCAAATCTCTGCGTCCTATCAGCACTTCTGTTCGTGTCACCTCCACCTTTTCACTCTGAAATTGTGTTGAGGTTTTAATACATCTTATTATTTCACCACAGCTGTATCACATTCCCAAATACACAGTCCAGTAGTTGTTTTGTGGATAATGCTTTGACTTATGCCAATAAAGTTTATTTTAAAAAATGAAGCCAATATTTTTAAATGGTTAAAATGCTTGTTTTCCCCAAAAAGGAAAGCCTCTCAATTTTTATGACATGATGGAGCTTGTTAATGCTAAATGCAAATGTTGGATATTTTAAGCCTTGTTAAATATATTTTAATTATAGCCTTTGTATTTTATTAAAAACATGCTCTATTATGAATTTATAAGATATAAACATAAAACAAAAACATTTTATACACTATCTAGACATGCTTCATTACAGTTTCGTGCATCATTGGTTAACTCACACAAGTTATGCCGAAGGCCAGCTGCTTAGTCACTGCTGTCATTCCTATAGGCATGCGTCTCAAACTAGAGGCAATGCATTAACTAGAATGAGCTGGATTTAAACACCTATGCTTCAGATTATAACGATGAGAAACTGGTGAGGATTTATTTTATTGTATTTATTGCCTACAACTGTGTCAATACATAGAAGTTGTGTAGTCCATGTTTATACTGGATGTTGACCTAGTTGTAGAAGTAGTCCTGAAATACTTCTATTTAGACCTGGTTTAGAACTAGTGTTACAAACATTTTCTTGGTAGTACTTGGTATGACATTTTTGGAAACTACCATAGCTAACATTTCCTGACAGTATGTATTAAGTTTCTGTGGAACTGTATTGCTGTGCCTCGTATCTCTCCCCCTTTGCCTTTTTTTCACAATAGCCGGTCCCTCCTTCATATCCTTCCTCCG
This sequence comes from Scartelaos histophorus, assembly GCA_000787155.1. Taxonomy (NCBI): domain Eukaryota; kingdom Metazoa; phylum Chordata; class Actinopteri; order Gobiiformes; family Gobiidae; genus Scartelaos; species Scartelaos histophorus. The sequence goes on from KN515196.1 coordinate 11,279, forward strand.
CATTTTTTAACTCTGTAACCTAGCAAGGACCTTGGCTCAGACTGAAAGGCAGAGAGCTCTTTTGAACTGATCACTTTGTAACTCGAGTCAAAGCAAAAACCCTGTCCAACGTTGTATGTTTGGGTTTTACTTGTAATAATTAACTTGTGTATATTTACACATTATTACCTCATGGGTCTATCTTGATTCTAAGGCCTACTCATCAATTTGAGATGACTGAGGCCAAGAGAAACCAGGAGAAACTACATAATTATAGTGTAATTTTGGGCATTGAAATATAAAGTTGTATTTTACCTACTGTAACAAATCATGAGTGTGACAAAAGTTTTTGAAGTGACCTCAATGCAGTCTAGTTACAACTTCTACTTTCTAAATGCTTATTCTGCCTGTAAAAACACCATCCACCGTAGGTTTAAAATGTACTTAAAATGTTTTCCCAGGTTAGTCACTGGAATGTAACCTTGCTGTGCTAAAGAAAACAGCTTACCCAGTTATATTTAGGGATGTCACTAAATCATATTTTAGAGTTATTGTGGGAAAAAAACATATTAGGAAAAGAAATCATTTTAGATCATATTTTTAGTGTGACCAGCTTTAGGAAATCAGATGTTACATTCACATCTGAATATACAGATGTGAATGTAACACAAACAGCTCAATAAAAAGCATGTTAAATTTACCTGTTTAAATTTAAATATTTACCTTTTTTGGCTTTTGTTTTCTTTAATTACAATTATACCAGTGTCACACCGGTCACTGGTGGAACATGGGCTTCTTCAGGAGATACTTGGGAGAGCTCTTCAGTATGTGGATTTGCCGAATTTAGAGTTCATTTTATCAGCATATTTTATCAGCATATTTTATCAGCGTTTTTTATCTTTCTTTGGATAATTTTTTTAGACCTGGGTTAGCCCTAGATTAGACCGGGAATAGTTTTGTTATCGACCTGGTTTTGATCTAGAGGTACTCGACAAGCCAAATCCTTTCTTTGGTCACCACTATCACCACCACTAAATCACCATGGTTATCACTTAAACTGACATCTGTAATAAGTTTCAGGGTTATGGATATGTTATTGCTTTGTCTGAAAGGTTCCATAGTAGGCTACAATGAAACAAGTATCAGCTTATTGCTAGGTTAATTTTTTTTTTTTTTAGAAATGCTTTTTTTTTTTACTATCACTAGGTTCACCTTTTCATAGGAAGTGTCACCTTCCTGTTTCCATACAGGCTGAATCCATTACAGGTCAAAGCAATTGGGTTACATAGTCCCAGTGGACTTTTAATATAGGTTTACAATTACCTAATTAACGTCTTTGCAAACTATTATTTAAAGTGAATGTTGAAAAGGTCTCATTTTTGACTTAGAACGTTGAGATCTTGCTTGGCACTATGTGTTGTAGGGACCCTAAAGTTCTCAACAGTTTGCGACAAAACCATCTCACAGTGCCACACAACATAACAGGCATTTTTAACATGTTGAACAACCTTTCTAATGTTGGCTCTGGCTCCAGAGTCAGCAAATGTGATTGAACGTGCACATAGGAGCGGAGGGAAACATGCAAAGTACATTGTTGATAAATATATTTGGCTCAACAGGTTGCAGCAAGCTATAAAAGTCTGGATCTGCAAGAGACTTGATGCTGGATGAGCGCCAAAATTCTAGCCTGACACAGTTGGGTTGGCTTTGAGAATTCAATAAATAAGACAAAAAAGTTGCAGCTTCAATGTTCAGCTTCACATTACATTGTAAATCAGTATAAAAAACACACCTAACACTTTTCCAGCACAACACAGATTTTGCCAGAGGATTTCCTTTGAGGTTGCCGTCTTTGGTAAAGCTTTTGCCAGGAGTGGCATAACATCTGATATTCATTAAACAAGTAGCTGGCTCCTCCTCACATATGTCCCAAAAGGAAGAATAAGAATAAACCCCTTTTCCCTAAAAGACCTTAGATAAACAGCATATACTCCTCCTGTTGACTCCTGCACTTTAGATCCAGCCTTATCCGTGTCATTCGCCACCGTCTAACACACACCATTTTCAATAACCGTGTACATATTACCTCTTTTGCCTACTTTTTCCCCTTTTCCTTGTGGGTGCGTTAAGTCCTTCCGAGGTCCCGTAAGAACTTCGCTAAGTTTGCTCGTCTCTTGTGGCAGGAACTCCAGACGCTTATGTAGTCATCGCTCCACTGTTCCTGAAGTCCAGCCCCTCCGTCTAGTCACCGCTGTAACCCGAGACAGGTGTTCTACGCAGCTGTATGGGCACATCTGCCGATCCCCTATATCACAGTACATGATACATGGATGAATATCTCAAATCAGGCCTTTAATTCTATCTAATGCAAATAGGCACAAGCCTAGAGCTAAAGTTTACCCCATTATTATCCTAAGTGTTTTACTTTCTATGAAAGCTTCTTAAACACTGAGATACATTACAAATAAATGAAACATTATTTTATGAGCCTATAACCTATTTTTTATGTTTATTATGATCATCTCGATTAGACTATTTTGTGCCGTGGAGCACCTTTATGTTGCAGACAATATGGATATAGGTAAATAAGTTGGGATGAACTAATGGGAATCAAATAAGATGAAGTAATATTTTTATTGATCAATAAATATAGAATTTTATTTCAGTGCGTCATCGCGTCACCGGTGCGCATGTTCCGCCTCTCACTGGAGCGTTTCCGCCAAGATGGTTGTCGGTGCCTTTCCTATCGCCAAACTCCTCTACCTTGGTGTAAGGCAGATGAGCAAACCTGTGGCAAACAGGATCAAGGCTGGAGCTCGGAGAAGTGAATTCTTTAAAAATTACATCTGTCTACCGCCGGCACAACGTGAGTAAACTAAACAATTCACGTGAATGACCGCTAGCTCGCTGTTTCAGTCAGGAAAGCGAGTGAGACTTATTCAACCAATCAGCCTTTAGGTTAACAACGTATTGTCCAATCAGGATCACTTACGTATCTGTTAGACCAATAAGAGGACGATTATTTCTCAGGGGTGGGACCTGGTTGTCATTGAACAAGGAGTGCTTATGTCTACATTTTCTTACAAAAATATCAATTTATAATTATAACTATTTATAGTCCTAGAAAGTAGATAGCCACTAAAGTCCACCATTGTTTTATATGTTGCTCAAATATGGCTAAAAGATTGTTTAAAAGTCAAGTTATGTGATAAAACGACAAATCAATAGGCTAACTGAATAGTGATAGTTGTTACTCGATTGGGCAACAGACATTTATTGGATTTCACATAAAGGAGGCATCTACTTGCTTATTTTAAATTCTGAACATTGTATTGATACTTTTCACTTGATGCCATTAACATTCCCGAGGTGAGTTAATCTAACTGAAAGCACTACGCTGTTATAGGCTCTGTTACTCAAGCTAGACTTACTCTGAGTTTTATTTTAACACATTCAGAAAGAGCTGACTTGGTGAGATGATTTGTAAGAAACAAATCTCTTACATATGGAATTACAGTCACAAGCTGGCTATGATCAGCTAACAACAATGTATGTGTTTGCCACCCTCACATTTTTGTTGAAAATAAAACATCTAAACAAGGACCATAAACACTGATATTGATCACAGGCTCCTGAAAATTTGTTGTTTAAATCTATCCAATCTTGAAACTGTGTGTTTACTAATGTGTGCAATGTGTCATCATGTTAACTGCTGATAATTTCAGCAATAGAGATACTCTTATATACCCCCTGCATGATGCCACTGCCAAGTATCAGAAAGTATCTGTTGGTTCAATTTATTAACTCTATGTTTTTGGTTTTTTTTTATTTCCAGTATACCACTGGATTGAGATGCGAACAAAGATGCGGATCATGGGCTTTCGAGGGGCAACTATTAAACCACTGAATGAGGAAGCAGCAGCAGAACTTGGTGCAGAATTACTGGGAGAAGCAGTCGTCTTTTTTGTTGGAGGCGGTTGTATGGTACTTGAATACAGTAGACAAGCTGCTAACTCGCGACGCAAAGAAGACGAGCTGAATGCAACAATCACAAGCTTACAGACTCAACTTGCAGAACTGACTTTAACCACAGAGACACTAGATGCTCAGTTACGAGAAGTCAATCGGCAACTGGTGTCTTTCCCACTCCCTTCTAAAAAGTGACAAGAGTGTGTTGCATGATTATCTTTGCAGCCTGATCACAATTCTGCATTATGCACAGTCCTTCTCTTCTCATAGAGGAGGATGAGGGCAAAGGCATACCCGGGTGCTGTGATCTTGGGTTCTATAATTGGCTCAGGTTTTGAGCAAGTGATTGCGTGAGGTGATGCTATGATATTCATAGTACATTTATTGGTGTGAGCATTTTTATTGTAAATATAATCATGGGGGCAGTGAAGCAGTGAACATCCTATTCATATGTTGATAATATTTTGGCTCAAAAGATTTGTGTTTTCATTGTCTGTTAAGGTGTTTAACACGTCATGCTTATGTCATCTTAATTTAAAATGCCAAGTTGACTTGTGGTTCATTCATTGTCATCTGGACTTGTAATAAAGACATGGTGCACTTGTCTTGTTGTTTTGTTAAACGTATCATTGGAGTAATATTGACACAAAAATTATGTTACACATAAGTCGTGTAACTAACGGTCATAAAACCATTAGATCAGTAAAAGCAATATGTATCACAGTCTGGACTGAAGTGTACCTTTTCCGGTCTGGGTTTCGGGCACCAGGCGGCACTAGCTGCGCTCACTCAGTCTTCCTCACAGAGGACCCGCGCAACTCGCGTGAGAGCAGGTAGGCCGCATTTCTGTTTTCATCCAAAATAGTCTTTGCACGTAGTTCACAAGTGCATGCAGAGTGTAAACATAGCTTCCAAAACCATTACGTTAAGAGCCATTCTTAGCTCTAAAAAAGATTTCTTTCAAAATACTAATATTTTACGTGCAGCAGATTTTCGCGAAGTAGCACACGCTAGGCTATGCTAATGTTGTTAGCATCAGTCTCTGCTGCTTTGTGAGAAAAAAGTAGAAATGTGGTTGCAATTAAAATGATTGTACGAGATTCTCAACTAGTAATTATACGTGGATGTATATTAATGTCCTATATATAGTTTTTCATTTATTAAAACATGCAACTAGCAATGCTAGCTGCTTTAGCATAGCGATACCTAATTTGTCGCATATTTAATCGTAGTGTATTTAATTCAACGAGACATGCATAATCACCCTACAGTTTATTTATTCTACAGCAACAAAGGAGGGGTTCGGACAGCTGCAATCATGGATATTGACGTGAAAAAACTGAAGGTGAACGAGTTGAAGGAGGAACTTCAACGACGCGGCCTGGACACTAAGGGCCTTAAGGCTGAGCTGGTGGAGAGACTGAGAGCCGCTCTGGAGGAGGAGGCGCAAACAGACGCCGCGGGCTCGGAGGAGCAGGGGGAAGAGGAAGAGGAGCAGGGAATGGAGGAATACTCCCAAGACGATCAGGATAATGAGGGAGAAGAGACTGTGCAACAAGGTAGTGTTAGGTGTTTTGTAATTCATTGTAATTTCCCTTGTGGATAAATACATTTATCTTAACTCAATGCATTTTGTAACTAACTGGCTATAATTATCCTCCAAAAATGTCTTTTATCTGCTCTTAAATTGAAGGTTATGATGATGGAAATGGAGATGATGGAAATGGAAATGATGATGCCCCAGAAGGCGATTATGATGAAGGTAGAGATTCTGGCGGCTACTATGAGGAGGAAGAGGCCAATGGTGAGGCGTATGGCAGTCAACCAACTGAATCAAGCCACAGCGTGCCTGACTTTGAAACTGATGCTGACCCTCCCAAGTCAAACTTTGTGCCAGAAGATGCAAAGCCTATGCAGGAATTAGAAGCTCCTGCAATTAAACAAGGTCAGTAATTATTCAGTTCTATATTGAATTTATTTGTGGTCATATTTTACACCAAGTGAACTCACAATTGGGAAGGTTTTTATCTTTTTTGATGTTCAACTAAATAATAATTGATTACCTCCACTTGTGTTTTTTTAGACATCAAAGTTGAAGTGAAAACAGAAAATGCTGATGATGCTGGGCAGGGTAGTCACAGGGAACAGGAGCAGCAGGAGCAGCAGCAGCAGCAGCAGCAGCAGCAGGAGCTGCAGCAGCAGCAGCACGGTGAAGAGAGGGCTGCTCCAATTGAAGTCAAAACAGAGAGTGGAAAGGGTGGGTCGCAAGGCCGCAAGAGACCATACGAAGAAAATCGAGGATATGGCTATTATGAACATCGTGAGGAAAAACGGTATGAACTCTTGCAACTTTGAAGTTTTATTTAATTTTACATTTGTGGCACCTAAATATGGATCTATACATTACAAATAACTATTTCATTTTGTAGCTCACGCACACCTCAGC
>JACN01010957.1:0-17427 GCA_000787155.1 Scartelaos histophorus
ATCACATCATCTCCTTGGCGGAGATAAATATAAATTCCTTGTAAATAGAAAATAAAAAGTAAAGCACAGCGAGGCCTATTCATGCTTCTCAAATCTTCTTAAATCTGGACTTTACAAAGTATAACCCATGACCAGTATAGAGCCACATCAACCCGTTTGAGATTATAATGTGTTTAATGTGGCTTTGTGCACATTTATTCACTTTTTACAGAAACGAAACTTTAAACTGCATGGCTAATTTGCATAAACTATAAGTGCTGAAAAAAACAGCTCGCTCCTTTTGCACTGATGCGATCAACTTCTGTCGGAATAAAGAACTCAACTCAGTGGATTATATGTTCTTTCTGCAACAGAGGAATATAAACTCACACAAAATACATGTACCATTACACCCCTACGAATAAATGGACATTGGTTTATGTTTTATAGGCGTCTAACTTTTTCCCAACACTTGCCCTCGTTCTTATAATCGTCTCAGCTGCTAAAACGATAATCTCCATTTCGTTTCTGTTTTGTAAAGGAAAAAGCTTGCAGACCCCTGAGCTATCGTTTATCTATCATTTTACCCAATTGCAGGTGTTTTTAGAATCAAATGAATACTTTTTTGTGCATCTGTGTACACTGGTGGGTGAGTAGTTCCTTGATATAGAGTTTTAAGCGCCTTGACGGTGGAAAAAAAATGACCTAAAAAGATAATTTATCTGTGCTGTTGTCAGGATACTAAAACTTCAAAACTCGATTTCAATACTAGGAAATAGACTGGATAAAACTGGACAAAACTGTGTTATTTAGACAATAGAATGTGATTTTCAACATTAAATCATAGTACTTTTTTTTCTTTTTCCGTGTGGTCTCATATTTGTGTAATCCCTTAGTGGTCTGTGGGCCTAAACTAGTCTATGTGCTCTTATATTTGTTCTGATACAGCTCAAGATCATTCTAAAACATTAAGAAAAAGTTCATTTCTGTCCCGTGAATGTGGCTTTTCGATACTAGTTTTACAATTTGATTTTTCAATACTTTTAACAAGTCTCTTACCACTTTTAAGGCAAAACAACGGCATCCAGTCAACTGTAACTAAACGTGAGAGGGCGATTTAGTGTTTACTTTTGTGTAAATGATTCATATACATATTTAGATTCGTACCAATCTGGAGCCGTGTTTTATAAATGTAAAAATGGAAATGGGCGAGCGCTGGTGGAATGCCCTGCAGCTGCAACACACTTGGCTGTCAGCTCCGCTCAGAATTAAGACTTTCACACACAAACAAGAAAATGGTGAAAAAATAACATAAGAGTCTAGTAAGAAACATGCTTTACTCACTCTTATACGGTTATTTAAGTGGAAAAAATACTCAGTCTGACCTCCAATGTTCAGGGATGAGGATTTTCTCGAGTGTTGTAACTAGAGATCGAGAGATTTGGGTTTTTTCTCTGCTCATATGTAGGGCCAAGAGTAATCACATTTTCTTCAGTTATCTCTTTGCACTAAATTGTTAAAAGTTTATGTGTATTTTTAGATTGACCAAAACGACTGAATTTATTCTCTTCTTTATTCTTTATTCTCAACTGAATCCATTTTAGTCCCAGATTTAGTTGTGGTTTTCATAATGTGTGTGCAAGTGTAAAAGCAGTTCTACACATAAAGAGTTTCAAGGCGGGCGTACACTTTTTTGAGCTGATTTTTCACTTCTGCGACCTGCCTCCGGTCCTCCTTCTTATAAAGAGGAACCACCACCCCGGTCTGCCAGTCCAGAGGCACCGTCCCCGACCGCCACACGATGCTGCAGAGACGTGTCAGCCAAGACAGTCCCACAACATTCAGAGACTTAAGATACTCAGGACGGATCTCATCCACCGCTGAGGAGCTTGTCAAACACCTTGGTGACCTCAGCCAGGGTGATGGGGGAGTCCCCAGCCTTGGCCTCCTCTTTGCAGGACGTGACAGTGGGATTGAGGAGGTCCTCAAAGTTTTCCTTCAACCACCCAACAACATCCCCAGTCGAGGTCAGCAGCTCTCCCCCTGCACCGTACACAGTGTTGGTGAAGCACTGCTTCCCTCTCCTGATGCGCCGGACGGTTTGCCAGAACTTTTTTGAGGCCGTCCGATCGTCCTCCTCCATGACCTCCCCGAACTCCTCCCAGGTCTGAGTTTTTGCCTCTTTAATACCAAACTGTGGAACATTACCAGCAAAGTAATTTTTTTTTTTTTCAACCTTTTAAGACATTCAAAAGTAATTTCAAGAAGACATTCAGCTCAAAAAGCAAAGAATAATATAGATTTTATTTTGTAGGCCTATGATACTAAATGTTGTTTTTTGAACCCAGGACTAAACCAGAACTGAACCAGGGCTGAATCAGTGCTAAAACAGGACTAAACACGAGCTGAATGGGGTCTGAACCAGAGCTGAACCAGGATTAAACCAGGACTGAACCAGGACTAAAATAGAACTGAATCAGAGCTGGACCAGGACTGAACCAGGACTACAACAGGACTAAAAGAGAGCTAGACCAGAACTGAACCAGGACTAAACCAGGACTGAACCAGAGCTGAACTAGAGCTGAACAGGACTGAACCAGGACTGAACCAGAACTGAACCAGGACTAAAACAGGACTAAACCAGAGCTGAACTAGAGCGGAACCAGGACTAAAAAAGGACTGAACTAGGTCTAAACAGGTCTAAACCAGGACTGATCTTGGACTTGAGAGAGAAACAAAACGACACACGATGCTGCTTGGTCTGTGGGAAACACTGATATCGTCTTGTCCCTGATTGACGTTCCTTCATTTAAAGCTGCGTTATCCAGTACCAAGATGGCGGCTCTGTTGATCTCCTGCTCTATATCTGTGAATCAAATACAGGACAATAAGCTCAAACACGTACGACACAATTACGCTAATACCGCCGCCGTATGTGGTCAACCGCTGATAAAAGTCGATTTTACACATGTCCCCTTCAATAATGCAGTTTCAAACCTTTAAACTTTCCTCACCTTTTCAAAATGCTACTTCACTTCTACTCTAACCAGACGGCTCCCACTAAGGCCACCTCTCCAATATCCTCACGGTACATTATGAATATGAATAGATTTATGAATAATACGGGTCAAAAGGGTAGCAATATCCGGCAAGCTCGTCAAACCGTCGCTAACGTACTCGGGGCCCCTCCATGTGTCAGTCTCTCACATCCAAACATGAGACGGTATAGAACAGACCCTCGCTGTTGGGAATACGTCCTCCCCCGTCTCCCAGTGTAATATCTGCCGTATAGGGCTCCTCCGCCGCGTGGGTGCAGCGGCTAAAGTGGTTCGCCTCCTTTGAAATAACTTCTCCGGAACGCTGTCAGACCGGCTTCATTACGATTCCGCCGGCAGGAGCGTCCGCCGGGGGTCCGGAAACATGAAAATAATAATCACGCTTTTCTCACGGAGAGCGTTACGGCGCGTCGATGGGAGTCATTAAGACGAGCGGAGGGCCAGGGCAGGACCGGGGATAGAGCGCTAACGTTAACGACGGTCGTGATGAGGAGGACGAGCGGCGGGGAAGTGCGGAGTGGCCCTCGGGGAAGGCTGTCAGGAAAAGGCAAGACTACGCCATATGTGTGTGTGGAGTGTGGAGTGTGCGGGTAAGAGGACGCTAAGCACAACTAAACGGAGAAGGAAGAAGTCTAAATGTTTCAGATTTCATGGGTTTTTTATATATTTGCTGTTTATCTGCTGGCTGCTTCAGATGTAAGGTCACCGGACGTTCCTTTTTACCCGGGACAGTCCCAGTTTTGAGCCCCAGATTTATCCAAAACCACTGATTTGTCACAGTTATCTATAAGAAATGTCCCAATTCTCACTATTTTTGACCAGTTTGTTACCTCCCAACAATAAAGCGGAGGATTGATTGTCATTTGTTAAGCTAAAACAGGGGTCTGCAACCTTTATTATCAAAAGAGCCATTTAGCTCCCTCTTCTACTCCCCCCAAAAAAATCGTAGGGAGCTGCTAAAAATAATAGAGATTGTAAACTTTTAAAAGTTTTCATCTTTTATTTATTTTACCTGTTACAACCACTGAATATAACAGCAGAAGTGCAGTGTGCATTTGTAGGCGAAATCAATTAAACTGTGAACTGTAGACCTATTTAAGTCCTTCCTATATTTGTGTAAAAGTAAAATAAAAACTATATATCTGTATTTTTTGGCAAATGCAGAGTCCTTGTTTTGGAAGTGTCTCTCAACATTACATTTTTTGTTCGATATCTTCTCGCCACATATCGAGCACAAAGGTAAGCCAGCAATGAATGTGTCCACGCTGAATTAAACTCTCTATTTTCTTCCGAAACTTTTCTTTTTTGGGATATTTTTCATGGTTAGGCCATCGCAGGGTTCGTACACGACAAAAGCCGCCAGCGTGTAAAGGCGAAGGCTGATGACGTTATGTGACTGACGTATATTTTCGCTGACAAATTAGAAATTTAAATCAGTTCTTTTAAAATTAGAGGGCATCAACTCAAACTCCAAGATAACTGTCCAACAAAATAAAATAATAATACGAATACAAATGAATTAAGAAATACCATTTATTTATATTCGTTTTTTTTTTTTTTTCGTTGGTTTAGCTCTGGAGCCGCAGGTTGTCGACCCCTGAGCTAAAACAAAGAAAAACGTATTGAAAATTGTACCTAAAGAAGTCACACAGATCGTGACTGACCCACAAATGAGTCGAGAATGGACAATGTCACTCGCTCTTTTCACAATTTTATTTACACCAACCAACTCAACCCAAGTGAGTCCCAGTTTTGAGTTCGGAAAATCTGGTCACTCTGTTCATGTGGTAACGTAACTGCAAAAGAAAAGTCTTTAGTCGTTATTGAAATTCAGTGTGTAATGGAAATCGTTGCGCAAAATGACTTGATGAGCGTGAAATAAGAGCAAATACTAACATAATGTAAAAAAAATCATATAGCGTGTTTTTTTTCATTTTGGTTGTTTTTGTTGCAGAAAAACATGTTTTTACTGTCATCTCTTGCATATCCTGATTCTTATTTGACCACTTCCTAGTTTCAGTTGAGGATGTTCTGACGAATGATTTAACTTGTAACTTTCTATTGCTCTTTTTTATGCACATATACACACAAACGCACACACGCACAATGTCAAAATAATGTAAGGTGTTGTGTTTTTTAAGGCCTCTGAACGCACAAATCACGAAATGTCCTTTGATTTGGCTTTTAAACTACGCTATTTAAAGGATTAGATCAACTCCACACTCCAAAAATCCAGATCCAGCTTCAATCCAGACTGAGCTGAATATCCTCTGTAAACTGGAAATAAAAATCTGTTAAAAAAGTGAATGAAAATCTGTAAAATGACATTTAAACTACATCGTATGTCGGGGTTTGGGTTTTGGATTAAGGTCTGTTCGGGTTTGAACCTAAAGCGTCACATCTTACCTTGCACTTTCAGGTAGGACTCCCTTGAATCTTTTTTTACCCCCAAACTCCATTTTGTTTTGGTCCAATGTTCAGATCAGACCTGTTGAGTTGTATGTTCATATGTGTTATTGCTGCATATTAACACATTGCAGTGTTAAAACCTGACTTGACATACAGTATTTCCTTGCATTTTGTGAATACTTTTGTGTATTTTGTCTTCAATTTGTGAGACTGGTCAATAAAACAAGAGATCTAATGTTAATAACAATGTTGCTGCAAAAACTATGTAAAAATCTATGTAAAACACTATGTAAAAAAGCACATGGAACATTCTTTGTGGTGGCTCTTCCAGTTAAGTAAGAGTGTTAAAATGTTCATGTGCACTAGTTTCTCCGGGAAGCTTTGAAAGGCGTGTGACATGTGTCCAATTGCAATTTCTTCAGTTAAAAAGGTTCAAATTTCATAATAATTCCCCATATAACTGTAGAACTTCTGACCATGGAACCAAATAATTTTTTCACAAATCCTGAGTTATTCTGCATGTTTTTTTGTCCTTAAAGTGTCAAATGTTCATGTGTCCGCCCTTATCTCATGATTTAAAATGACTCTAAAGCTAATCACATTTATTTTCTTTCCTTTTTGTCATATTTTCTGAAGTGTTTTTAGTCCCACGTGAAATTTCATCTTTCTTGAATAGATATTTCCCCAAAATATTCAAACAAATATTGTCCATTTTTTCAAATCTCATGTTCTCATTTTTTCAAATCTCAATCTTATGTTCATATGACTCAGAACTTTTACATTTTAAGGTTATTCTCGGTCGCACCACATGACATCTTTTTAAAGTCGTAGGCAATTCATGTACATAAAAAACGGCAAAAATGCTTAATATAACTGTCAAACAGATTTATGCACCTGACCTAAAAGGAGCTGTTAACTTGAAAATGGCCGCATGACATCACAAGGTGGAACAGAGCATTTTGACCTTTGGAGATGTAGACGACTAACAGGCCTTTTTCACAATGGCCGGAAGTGACGATCGATTTTTAATTTTAACTGTAGAATCAGTCTGAGTGAACAAGTTACTTATGTTTTATTCATGACCATAACATTAGTTTTGCTCAGTAGTTCGCTAATGAGAGTTGTCGTTCTCCTTTAAACTTCCGTCTTTCTTACCTTGATAATTGTCGATAAATTCCTCATGAAGAATGTTTATCTTTGTTGGTTGAAGATTTGGTTTATGAAGCTGGTGGAGAATACGCCAGACAATTCCAAGGACATTTTCGCGCAGAAAAAGCGTTAACAGGAAGTTCTGCAAACCTACTGGACGTTAAAAAAAAAAAGATCTATAATAAAGTGTTACTCAAACATTTGTGGACGAAACAAAACCCAACTCCAGGTCTGTTTTTGGAGAGGATTATAACATGTCTTAAACCTCACAAAAGTCCATGTTATATGAGTCGAAGGATATAGCAGATTTCGGATGCTATTGTTTTAAGTTTGGTTGAGAGCGCGACATGTTTTAGTTGTTTTCAGTGGTCTCTTGTGTGTATTAAAGTAGTGAGTAGTGGTTTAAAGAAAGACACATGTACATCAACCTACAATCAACATGTGTGAGTGTTTTGATTATAGATTATAGAAAATGTGTGTTTAAGGGCCAGTTATTTATTTTAAGTGCAGGATGCTAAATGCTAGCTATTATTACAGAGCTATTACCGCTAGTTTCTGATGTGTATTTTTTTTTTTTTTTATACGATCATTTATTTTTTCTGTTTGTTTGTTGCAGGACCACACACACATACACCCCACAAAGCTCAGCATTTTTAATAAATGAATAAAACTTCCTCATCTCTTATTGTGCATTCTTACTGGTGCAACAGTTATAAACCACACAACTAGTTCTCCCCAAAACCTTATGTAAAATAGGCCCTTTTTGTAGTCCGTATGTAAGTTATTTGCTGTAAAGATCTGCATCCCCGCGAGAAATAATCCAACGTGAACGACGATAACAGCGCCCGCGGCAACTTTCGGAATAAGGGGAATAAGTCGTAGTTATAATGAATCACACTTGACCCCGCCAGCCGCAAATGTTTCACCATTACGCACGATCGTCGCGGGTCGCGCCGTAATATCCCATTCTCGTGTTACTTAGAGACTGTTCAATGGAGCACCACTTTCACTTTTATAATACCTGACATCAATGCTAACGCGCTAACACAGTACCCCCGCGCGTCCCCGACAGTAATAATCCCACGTCATTGCGAATTTGCACAATTGTTCCCCGCGTTTTCCGAGTCTGGAGTTGCGAACCGCGGCGTCTCCCCTTCCCTCCCTCCCCTCATCCGGCTTCACTCACCGCATCGCTCCATATATTCATGAATTTCCTGTTTATCATGAAAAGTTATGCATGGAAATAGAGGGTGGGAAGACAGGGAAACACAACAAAAACAAGGGTCGAAAACAAACACGGGCGCATGTTGATGGCTCCTCTCTCTCTTTCTCTTTCTCTTTCGCTTTCTCTTTCGCTTTCTCTCTCGCAGGTGCATGTGTCTGCGCTTTAGCTTTAGCGCCACAGCTCTGGCAGCTATACTCCCGGGGGGGGACGGAGTCAGCCAGACCCCGGGTTCAATCCAACTCTTTCTTTCGCGCTCCCCTTCCTTTTATGCCTGTCTTTTTCCCCGCCGCCCACCTTCTTCCCCTGTATCTGCGGCAACACCGGGCCCCATCCTCATCCTCCTCCACCACCTCCTCCTCCTCCTCCTCGTCTTCTTCTTCTTCTTCCTCCGTCTTCCCGGTGTCAAAGCCGGTTACAGGCAGAGGAGCTAGCCCTTTTAAATAATTCACAAGTTGATTAATAGACTCACAAGGGTATAATTAAGCAGGGGAGAGACAGTGGCTAGTGTAACCAGTGCAGTGCTTAGGGGAATTACACTGCGGGGTTATTGAGGAAAGCGAGAGAAGTGGTAAAAGGAGTACGATGTAACGGGGGAAGCGCTGTAGGCTGGAGAGAGGAGGTGGGAGCGGCTCTGTTCTGTCTCCTGGAGCAGCGGCCCGGGCTCTGTTTGAAGTGGAAATTGGCCAGTTTGAATGCGTCTCCTTTAATTTTTCACAACTTACAGCCCCCCCTAGGCGCGCACGCTCTCTTATAGGGTATAAATGAGCTCCCCGCGTCCTCTCACACCCTTCAATTCCTCTAGTCGTTTTTTTTTTTTTCTTTCCGCTTTTACATATTACCCAGGTTATTTTCGACATTTGATTCGCCGTATCCGTGCCCGGTGTTTGTCAAACAGCCAGTCATCAGCATAAAACTTCACTTAGGTTGCTCTAAGGCGTCTTTTGTATGCCGAAAAGGATAGAGCGCGCCGATGTCAGACCGAACACCAAACAAATATAACAATAGAACAACACCACATGTGCGTTCTGAGCGGAGGAGTGCGCCGCCTCCGCTGTTAAAACCAAATGAAAGGAGGCGCTGGGAGGAAGGTAGACAGGTAGAGCTCGGCGAATGTACGTGCGGCTTCTGAGTCGTGTACGCTGTTCAGAGGTGGGTAGACTAACCAAAAATTGTACTCACGTAAGGTTCAAAATAATATGACTCAAATAGAAGGTAGTAGAAAGCAGTGATTCAAGAAATTACGCAAAAATTAGAGCAAAGGTCCCACATAACGACAGTAGTTCAGTTCGAAGGTGCCGTTTCAGCTCCCACAGATGCATGCTGTTGTTGTGTCCTTGGGCAAGACACTTAATTCAACTCGCTCCCTGTGTCTGTGTACACTGGTGTATGAATATGTGTGAATGGGTTCCTTGATTGAGGAAAAGCATTGGATAAAAATGTTACGGAGTATGAAAGTTTTCAAAAATGTCCGTGTGCATAAGATAGACATATGTGCATAGTTGGGAAATCTATGCATATTTGGGAAATCTGTGCATATTTGGCTGTAGTTGATCTGTAGTCCTGTATCTGTAGTCTGTTGGCTGTAGTCCTGGTTTAGTCCTGGAATCAGTCCTAGTTTAGTTCTGGTTCAGTTCTGGTTTAGTCCGTATGCAACACAAAAGTCCGGCATCTCATTGTAACCAATGTTTTTCTGCTCAATAAATAATGACAGTAATGACAGTAAATGACAGTAAAGATGCATTCGTGAATTTGTATTTGTACTAAATAAAGTGCAATCGTACATTTTGTGATTGTAATTCTTGATGACGTAACTTTTTGATTTATATTCTGATGGATAAAATACACACATTTTATGTACAACTGGACTGATTTGAGAGTTTACAAATATTTATTTTATTCTCAACTACAGCCAAATATGCACAGATTTCTATCCTACGCACACAAATGTTTCTGAAAGATTTTGACCATTGACCAAAATTGACTCTTGTGAGCTGTAAGTCATGTTATAATGTTGTTACCTCCTCAAAAACAAACCTGGAGTTTTGTTTTGCTTCATTCGCACATGTTTGAGAAACCCTTTATTATTAGTCTGTCTTCATCTCCAAAGCCCAAAATGCTCTGTTCCACCTTGTGACGTCATGAAGTGTTAGTTTTCAAGTTAACAGCGAAATTGTACCTTTTGTTTTTGTAGAAACTGGCAATTTCAGGGCTGAAATTGATACAACTTATTCTAGAAGGTGTGTGGAGTTTAAAAACACAGTGGAGAGAGAAGAACTCAGTCCGAATCTGCAGAGATTGTGAGTTAAACGTGTGTGAATGAAACAAAACACAACTCCGAGTCCGTTTGTGATGAGGAAACCGCATAAAGCCATTTGATAAACTACAAATAGCCTCGTATGAACCCTTTAAAGAGTAACGTGAATTATAATAAAGGACAAAACATCAAATAAACACAAAATCTGGTGTTTTCAAAGGACGAAAATGAGACGAACTAAATCAGATCTGAAGGAGCTGCAAGAAACACAAACGTTCAAATCATTTCATGTGGGAAGAGGAACTTTTACTCGAGTAGGACTAAAAGTAAAATGTAGTACTCCCCACCTCCGGCGCTGTTATTCGGTTGCGTTTGTGTGTGCCGAGCGGCCATATTGGATGAGACACGTCCGAGGCCCGTGTGATGTGAGCTTGTTGGCGTGTCAGCTCTAATTCGGCGCCTCTGTTCTCCTGTGTCGCCCGCAGATGTTGCTCCGGTGTCAAACCCCTCACTGAAGTCCAGAGAGCAGAACACGCCGCTGTTTGTCAGGACTCATCAGGCTCTGGGAGGCAGAAGCAACCAGAGGAGAGGAGAAGGAGCACTGTCAGGGCCGAGTGAAAGTGTGCCAGGAGGTAATGTTGGATGTTAAACCCAGAAAGCAACCCTGAAATCTTTATTTTATTTTTTTTCACCTGGTTGTTGGAGTGGTAGAGGCAGGCCTGAGCGGGAGGTGAGTTTGATCTACTACCGAAATTGTCAACACCAAAGTTCACTTCAGAAAATGTGGAAAGTTATTGAAGTTTTCCATGTCAAATTATTCAGTCGTTACTTTTTCTCTGAGATGCTGATCAGAACTTTTTTACTTCCAAGTGTAAATATTACTTACATAGAAAGTTTATGAAGTTCCAACTTTTTGATGCAAGTGTGCACTGCTGTAAAGGGTTTTTAAATAACCAAATAACCCATTTGTTTTATTGTAAAATTCTGTTTTTGTCTTGATTAAAAGTCCAATATTTCAGTTATAAAGCCTCTGAGGTAACAGGCACTTTTTAGCACACTGGCTATTGGGTTTATATTCCCAGCTGATTTATTTTTTATTTTATTTAGACCAACCTGCTGCATTGAGCTTTATTTGAACACTTAAATGTGAAGATGGAACTGCACAAAATGTGACTTCACAGCTCTCTGATTAAAAAACACAAAACTGTTGGTGAGTTCTACATAAGTATAGATGTGTCCGAAGTTTTAAATTAGAATATTTCACGATAAATGAAATAACTTGAATAAAAAATAAGTGAAATGGAAATACCTGAAATGCATTAACATATGATAAGTGAGTATAATTTTACATTACTTTTCAACATCTTTAATTCAGACTTACAAAATTCAAGTTGAGAAATTCAAGTTGCCAAATTCAGATTAGCAAAAAATCAAGTTCAGAAATTCAAATTGAAAACATTTAGGTCAAAGTTCACTGCACATTCAGTGAACTTTCTCGCACACCTTGAACAACCAAACAGTTTTTTGTTTTTTTTATCTTAATTTCTCAACTCGAATTTTTTTTCAATCTGGATTTCTCAACTTTTTTGTCAGTCTGAATTAAAGATGCTCAAACATAATGTAAAATCATGCCCACCTATCACATGCTAGTGCTTTTCCCCTCCAATTATTTCCATTTCAGCTATTTTTTTATTCAAGCTATTTAAGTCATCATGAAATATTCTAATTAAAAACTTCTGGCACATCTATCCTTTCATAGAGTTCATAATAAATTTAAAGGACTGAATTAGGGGAAAATATCGAAACCCACTTCGGTCGATCTGCACTAGAAATGTTTTCAAAGGCCAATCTGTCTTGCAAATCTAAATATCTAAATCTAAACATTATTTCATCTCTCCTCCTCATTGATGCACTCTGTAGAAGATGGTGACAAAAGGAAAAATACTTTTTGCCTATTTTTCAAAACAGAGATATCCGTTTTTGCAAGTCTTAAACCTTCAAATTGGATAGAAAATGGTGTCTGCAGGTAGACAGATAAATACTTTATTAAAATACTACCTAAAGTCGCGCTGTGTACTGTGTACTGTGTACACTATGGAGGGTCTGACTCCACCTACTCGTGCCATTAAAAATGATTGCTTTGCCTGGAAAGATCCACAGTATCATTCAAGATTAAGATAATATGTGAGTATTTTGATGTCAGGTTAATACATTTTGTGAAAAGTTAGTTTAAAAAAATGTATAAAAGTGAATTAAATTTTAAGGTGTAACTTTTCTTGTGCAGCGTTGCTTTTCTTTCTAGGAAGGCAGTTTAATTAAATGCCATACTGTAGAACATTCCAAGAAAAAACATGGAGTCAGGTAGGTGGGGAACCCTCTACCCAAAAAGTTACACAATGTACCTTTAAAATAAAGAAAATAATGGCCTGTCATCTAACAACTTCACTTCTGTTTCTTTGTTGTTAACTATCCTTTCATTGTCGCCTCCTTCGCTCCACTAATCACTTCCAATATCCTCTTCACTACTGCACCACCACCAGGAGGCGCTGTTCTGACCCCACCCAGCCCTGATTTCTTCATCTTCAGGTGGATTAAAGTGCGTAGATGTGATGAAGGGGGTGTCAGAGGGGCTTCGACAGGCGCACTAGCTTTGGCGCGGGTGTGCGTTTGTTTCGCACATAGCGTCGTTTGAAGTCCCTGACAGACGAGAGCCTCGTACATCCCTTCATCTCGGCTTCCCCCACACACCGGCGCGCACCCTGCCTCATCCACGAGCGCTTCCCTGTTTGCCTTACCTCCTAATGACACAAACCATTCGGTGATAGCATTTCATCTGGCGCGCGCTGGTTCGCACTTCAAACGCACCCCTCCCTCCTCGTCGCGGTGACTTGACGGGACGAGGGCTGTTTGATTGCGTTGATTGTTTTTTCGAAAAGCAAATACCAAAAGAATGCCTATGATATCGGCGGATCAGATCAATAGTGAGGAGGGGCGGTGTGTTTAAGTGGCGTCAGTGGTTTGCGGCGCTTTTACGGTGACCTTCCAACTCGACGGCGTGCAGCTCTGGAGTCTTTGTTTCTCTACATGAAGAGCAGACAGAGCGTAATGAATGTAGGATGTGTGACAAAAGGCCTTATTATCCACATAAGTGGTGAGGGGAGACATGAACAGAACTCGCTGTCATAAGAACGGGAGAGTAGTTTGTGCAGTACTTTGAGATGTCGGCACACATGCAAAATACATGGAGTAATGTAAGGTGGTGCCAAATGTGCTTGGTGATGGTGTCAGGAGAAGAACATGTGCATCAGAACTTACTGGTATTTATTCAGTACTTAGGATTTCCCCAAACAACACATTACTAATACCACTGCGATTTCTGTTCCACATGGAAGCACAATTATATTATACTATATTCTTATTGAAGTCACACTTTACTGCTGAGACTAAAACAAAAGCATATATCTCATTATATGCTTTACATGTGGTTTTCACCTCTCAAAAATGCTTTGAAAAACATGCATGTGTGATAAGGTGAAGTCTGTTGTGGGTAGAAATATGCATCACCAGGTGGCGCTAGGCTTTAAAAAACTACTGTCTTCTTCAGCCTCTGCCTTCAGTCTTTTAAGGGACTTGTACGTCATGAAAACGAACAAACTTCAACACAGTATCTTTATGTAACTTATTGTACCAAATAAATAAGGATTATTTCAAAATGCTGACTGTCCAAAGGAGTGGTGGGAAGTTTTATTTCAAAACTAATGGTGAATTGAATCCTTGACCTGCTCACTGTGAACAACTGACCTTTCCACAGATCTGACTTGTAACCCTGAGCTCATTGCTGCCATACTCAGTCTTTTAAGGGACTTGTACATCATGAAAACGAAAAAACTTCAACACACTATCTTTATGGAACTTATTGTACCAAATAAATGAGGATTGGCTCAAAATGTTGACTGTCCAAAGGAGTGGTGTGAAGCTTTATTTCAAAACTAATGGTGAATTTAATCCTTTACCTGGTCACTGTGAACAACTGGCCTTTCCACAGATCTGATTTGTAACCCTGAGCTCATTGCTGCCATACCCTGCTGCTTCATTGTGCTTCAAAGACTTCAAATCTCAAACAATGACTTGTGTTTGTTACAAGTTTAAAAGTGTGTGGCAGGCTAGAGACATTTTAACTGGTGCTAGCTTCATACAAATGACTTCTTTTGCCTTGCACTTTCTGCTGATGTTTAATTAGATGTCCTTTAGTTCAGTAGAAATAGTCAATTCCAGGGTTGAAATCATCCAGATGATTCCAGTGAAGGTGTATGGAGTTTAAAAACACATTGAAGCACTTCCTGACATCACAAGGTGGAACAGTCTTTTATTAGAGAGAAGAACTGTGCCTAAATATACAGGATTTGTATTTTAAACGTAATAAAGCAAGATTAAAGCAGTGAACGTAGTCAAATCTTAAATTCCGTTCCTCCTGTTTCTTCTCGTCTTCTGTCTCTCCTTCACCGGTGTCTCTCCTCACTTTGATCTGTCTGCATTTGCTTATTGTAA
This sequence comes from Scartelaos histophorus, assembly GCA_000787155.1. Classification (NCBI taxonomy): domain Eukaryota; kingdom Metazoa; phylum Chordata; class Actinopteri; order Gobiiformes; family Gobiidae; genus Scartelaos; species Scartelaos histophorus. The sequence goes on from JACN01010957.1 coordinate 14,621, forward strand.
TCAATAACTTATTCTGCTTCTGTTGACTTTTATCTCAGCTCTGTTTGCTGATTTGGCCGACGGTCCTGTTAGGAGATCGACACCTATGCAAAAATCACACAACTGGAATGGTAATGGTGGTGCCTGTGGGAGAGGAAGAGGAAGAGGCAGAAGAGTGGGTGGGTGGAAGGAAATGGAGGATTGTTTTTAATGTAACTGTAAGGGTAAAACACTTTTTTTGTATGAGAAGCACTTTATAAATAAAGTTTGATTGATTGATTGGCAGAGTGGAAAGGAGAGGAGCAGGAGAGGTAGAGGTAGGGGTAGAGGAGTGGAGGAGGGAGGAAGCAGAGGGCTCGTGGGTTAATGACTCCATTACTGTGCGTCTCAGTGTGGAGCTGTTTAAACACGCCCCAGTCAGCAGGGATCACGTCTTATTATAGCATCACGGTACAACCACACCACCCTCCTACCACCAGACCCACCATCAAACCCATCACCAGACCCCCCAGCCCTCAGACCTACTACCAATCCCACCAGCAGACCAACCTACCATCAGTACCACCACCACCAAATCCATCACCAGATCCACCAGCCGTCAGACCCAACATCAGACCCACCACCAGACCCACCACCAGACCCACCACCAGATCCACCAACCGTCAGACCCACCATCAAACCAAGCACTAGACCCACCGATCCAATCCAACACCAGTGCCACACCCCAGACCCATCACCAGACCCAACATCAGACCAACCAATCTTCAGATCCACCAAACCAAACCACCACATCCACCACCAGACCAACCATTGAACCAACCATCAAACCAACCATCAGACCCACCACCAAACCAACCACCAGACCCACCATCAAACCAACCACCAGACCCACCATCAAACCATACACTAGACCCACCAATCCAAACCACCACCAGTGACACACCCCAGACCCACCACCAGACCCAACATCAGACCAACCACCGAACCCACCACAAAACCAACCACTAGACCCACCAACCACCAGGCCCACCAACCATCAGACCCACCACCAAACCCACAGTCATCAGTGATTATAATCTACTGGGGCAAGACAAAAACAAAGGCTTACAGACCTGATGGATGCATGATTTTAATGAAATGTAATAGTGGTGGTAGTAGTAGTCGTAGTAGTAGTAGTAGTAGTAGTAAGAGTTGAATTATCTGGAAGTAATGCTGTCACAATGACTTTGATAAACAATTAATTATGAAAATTTTACTTTAGCCCAAATTTTTAAGCCAGACTGTGTAACTATTTAACCAAAAAAGAGCGTAAAATAACATTTATTGGACTGAAAAAATATATAATACAAACCGTGCTTCCTCTGCTGGGCTTGTATTTCCACAGCCTCCTCCTGGTCGTTTCCATGGAAATATTCTTTTGGCTATAATATTCCACAGTATGGTATAAAATCTAACTTTACGGAGAATGTTACAAAGTGTGGTTTTAACTTTCTATTTCCAAGTAATCATGCACCTCCAGAAAGTTCCATACTGCACATTTAAGACGAACTGATGACAAAAAACTTGCTAAATTGTAAAACTGAGGATTATTATGAAACTTTCTCACTTGCAGTGCAGCGTTATTGTGCAGTTAAACAACCGGCAATGATTGATATCTCTTTCTAATTTCACGTATTAAATTAGAGTACATATCAATTCAAATGTAATCGAAGGCAGTTTACAATCTCACGAGTAGTTCCTGCTCTGACTTTGACGAAAATCAATAAAAATCGTAATTGTCCAGTGCGATATTTTATTTTCTGGCCATATTTCCCAGCTCTGATACAACATGTTTTATTAACTGGGTGTAATTCTGTTCTGTGTGAGAAATAAAACCTCCGAATGACAAAAGAAACCAGTTACGTGACTGGTCTTCTAGGTATGTAAAGAATCTATGGCCATTGTTTAGGTCAACAGGGCTTCTTAAAGTACATGCAGTAAATAATGCAGAACTGTAAAGTATTTGGAGTGCCTGTAGTGTACGCAGGCCTGCTCTTCTCTTCCCTTACCTAACCTCTCCTCCGCCTTCATGGAAACACCACATATGTACATTTAATTTAGAAGATTGAGTTGCAATTATCTCCCAAAATGGCCGGAGCGTAGCCAGATTAGCATCTCCCTGTGTCGTGTTACCTTACCCCCCTCTCCTCCTCTTCCCTCCCAGCCCCGGAGCCTGGTCCCCGGTGCCTGGTCCCCGGTGTGGGCTGCTCCTCTCCTGTGCCGGAGGTGTCTGATCGCACACACAGATAATCACCACAGACAGCTCTCCTCAATCAGCCCCATGTTTGTCCTTCCGAGCGCCGCGTGATGGCTCGGTTTACCAGGTCCATAGGCCATGAAATACTCCAGTTAACAGCGACGGGTGGTACCTGCCGGAGGGACGTGTCCTTATGGGAGCAGGACCGTGGTGTGTGGGTGTCCTGTGTCGTAGATGTACTTCATGTAAATCACTGGGGCTTCTGTAACAGGGCGGGTGTCAAGGGCTCGGCTGGAGAATATAAAACGTTCAGTTCTGCAGATCTGTCGTGAGTTGCAGCCCTTTTGTCTGCTGGAAGTGCTTTTAAAAATCATCATCATCTCCCAAGAATTTGATTTCAGTGATCCACTTTAAAAGAAAGTTGAAGATTTTGGAGGAGATACGTTTCAGGACTGATGTTTTAAGCTACAGGCATCAAAGAAAATAGGTTAGGATCTATACTGACTTAGACCACTGTCCTTCTGAGTAGTAATGTAAAAATACAACAAAAAAGTGAAAAAAATAAAAAGAATAATAATAAATAAATAAATAA
>JACN01060318.1:0-18106 GCA_000787155.1 Scartelaos histophorus
TTTGCGTAATATAGGATCTTTAATACATGCAATTTTAAATGGACTGTTATGTGAAATCAAATGGAATTATTGCGATTTTACAACTGAATGAATACTACCCAATACTACTACTACTACTACTACTACTACTACTACTACTACTACTACTAGCAGATATAGCTTAATACCACAGTGCGGACAGAGCGAGGCCCTCACACAGCACAGGCACATGTGGAGGGTGCGCTTCATTTGAAAACACCGAGGTCCCAGTCGGGGGCATTGTTGGTGTTTCTTATCGGCGAACGCAGAGGCAGCTTTAGCCCCTTTGTCCTGGTGGGGAGTCCTTTAACGCCCCCTCCACCCCCGCCCCATTGCCCCTTCACACACAAACACACACCGACAATCCACTCGCAAATACGTAAAGGGTTCCATGCCTCTTGCCAGTATCGTTACGAGAAAATAACATAATAACTCCCTATTTATTTGTCTGAACCAGCAGTCCCTCTATGTTCTGTTTAAACCACTAATTTGTAGTTTCTCAAATATAAAAGATGTCTGCACTTGAATGTTCTCATATAATTCCGGACAAAATGTATCTTCATTTACCATTTTTTTCTGCAGAAATCTGTCGAAATTTGCGTTAAACGGCCAATTTTGCGTGATTTGCTGATCTACGTTATGTTACGATGTTGTTTCCTCCGCACAAACATGCTTGAAGTTGTGTTTAGCTTCATTCACACATGTTTAATACACAAATCATGCATATTTTAATGGAGTTTGATGGTTTTACAGGAAGGGCCTTCACGAGAATCATTGGGAGTTTTTTTTTCGCTCTAGGTTTGCCGATCTGTGGAGGTGGAAGGTAGAATTTTGAGCTTTGGTGATGTAGACGACTCAACAGTGAAGGATTACCGCACTTAAGAGTGACTGAAACAAAACGCAACGTACGTTTTTGAGGAGGTAGCAATGTTCTAACATGACTTATGGCACAGACTCTTGTGAGCTTTGTTTGTTTCAACACCACCGACCGAGTTTTTCTGATTAGTTAACGTCAATCACATCGACATGAAATCTGGGAGACAGGATATAGTTCCAGACCTAAAATGTCTTTGCAAAGTATTGTCAAAGTGTGTGGTTTTGGCCGACCGGGCGAACAATTTACTCCAGAGGGCACTCAGAGTTTGAAACAACTTTGGACGTAAAGTGGTTGAGAAATACCGAAATATACATTGCAGTTTAAATGTTAAAAATAATCAAATCTGAAAGACGAAGGCGAAGGTTTAGCAAATATAACGTCGTCCGCGGGGTTTTTGTGGAGCAATCTGCAGTTTGGACCTCTTCGAATATGTTCTGAAATGCGTGGGATCGCTTTATTAATCTAGCAGTTCATATTTCAGGCTTCTTTCAGTTTTTACGACTCCTTAAATCCATCTTTAAATGAGGCAGGGGCAAGCTGTTAGGAGCAGTGGGTGACCGTAGTGCAGCGGGGATATTTCTGAGCCTAGATTTTAGTTTGGAGCACCCATATGTCGACTTTTACGTCTGTTCTCACGATACTAAAACGTCAAACGCCATTTCGATACTAAGGAATAGACTCAATGCTGATTCTTCACTGTGATATTTAACACTTTCTGATACTTTCTTTTATATTTCCATACACCTGTGAAAGCTGTCGTCCAGATAGCTTGCGTAGTGGTACATGGTCTGTACAGTTTTACAGCTCAAGGTTTTTCTAAAAAGCTTTATTTGTGTCCAGTGAATGAGACTTTTTCAGTATCAATAGCAGGCATAGGTACAAGTTTTCAAAGATATTGGATTGATGCATCCTTGGAAGAAAAAAAGGAAAATTGCCGGAATACAATGATGCCTGTGAAGCTCATGGAAAAGCACTTAACCCCAAATTTCTTGTTTATTGTCCTTGCAGCAACCGATAGCGTAATAATGGCGAATAATGTTAGAATTTTAGACAAGTTTAAACGTAATAAACCCATAATGTGCACGAGAAATAGCTAATTTCTGGATTCTTGACCGAAACTTGAGTTATTAGCCTGCGGTTGCTACTTCGCTTGGCTATTTTCGATTTTTCCATGATCTTTTTTAGGTTAAGTTGTTAGTTAAATCACATGTTTGTTTTCGTACTTTACCGTCTCTTTGGAAATAAATGGGTCGAGGTTAGTTGGAATGGAAAGTGAACGGCTGCCGACTTTATCCGTGTGATTTTGCATTTTGATATTCTATTTTCGTAGTTATTCTTAACCCTGGCTGGCTCATATTGTCTTATCGATGATTTTTTACTAGTATTTATATTCACTTCACTTGTGCATTGCCAATGAACCGCTACAAGTACAAGTGTATTATTAAACATGATCACGAAACCAAATTTGCTCACTTTTTTTCAGTCATGGAATGAGCACAAGTATCCATACGAATTCAAACATAAAATTTCATGCATCCTCAAGCTGTATATAAATATTTATACGTCCACATTAGAAAATACGTGAGTAACTTGACCTGAAATTAGACAATAGAAGAGCAGATTATACTTATACTTATACTACGTCATATTTTTTGACACCTGTTTCAGTAGTTCTGTTCTGTAGTATAAACCCCAATACTGACAAAACAAGCTAAACAAAAAGGACTTTGTCTCATACTATAATAAACTTAGAAGTAACTAAATCATTTAAGCAGTGATGGGTGGAGGCAGTACTTATTTTTACTCTAATATTACTGCGTTGCTGTAGGTCCATCTTCTTGACAGATCAGAGAAGCATCTTCAGTGGGTTTGTACCGTGTTCCTGTTAAATAAAAAAATGACAGATTTGATATTATCAGTAATAAACAGTAACCTTTCTCCTCTCGTAGCCTCGTTTAGCAGCGATGGAGACGAGGAAGTGTTTGCATGTGAGTAACAGATGGAACCTAGAACCTAGAAAACCTAAAAACGTATTATATTCTACAAAATTATGACAAGGATTTACGACTATAATGAAGAAATGCTGTTTCTGGTGCAAATAAATGCAAGTAAACCCGGTAATTCCAATTCCACGCTATACAAATCTGTTGAAACTTAAATCTAAAGAACTTTCCAGCAGTTTCTTGCACCAATCAGACACATAATAGGAGCAAGAATTCCAGTTTTACGTAGCTAAAATGTGAAACAGGCCTCTCCTCTGACAATGTTCAAATCCAGACTCTTCGGTTTAAGAGTTTGTCCGACTCTTTTCTTTTAAACCGCTCCCGTATAAATGTTAAGAAAGGTTCATTTTAGCGTGTTAGATCAATGGGGCACTTCTACTTTACTACATTTGAGAGAAGGCTGCTAAAAAGGCTAAGGGCTTTAATTTTTAGCAAACTGTTTCTAGTCTAGTTCGTAGTCTCGTTTAGCAGCGATGAAGACGAGGACGTGTTTGCATGTGAGTAACAGATGAACACCTAGAATGGATTTTTATTTGAATACGCCAAGAAAGGCAATTTTATGAACTGGATTCTTCGGACTCACCATTACTGTGGTGACACCGTCCTTCAGCACAGCGGCGGATGAGAGATCACACTGAAAGGACTGCAACAGCAACAAGAAAGTGAAAAAAAAGTGGTGAATAAGCAGCCCAAAGCACCCAGTGAATAGTCAAGTGTGATTTTTAGGACAAGTCTTGTTTGTACCAGCAGCACTGCTAATATAACTGGAATACTAAAAGCACTGTGGTGATTTATGTCGCTATAATTCCATATTTATCCAGGTTAAGTCAAAGCAAAGTCATTCAGTGTCACAATGGTTCAAACGGTAAAGCCTAAAGTCAGAGAAAGACAAAAAAGAACTCATTTAGTGCGAGGAGGAGGAGGCATTAACTCTTTAACCAAAAATATATGCTCTTAAACTGTAGCTCATGCATAGACAACATTAATATTGCGATCACGAAGACAGATTAAAGTAGAGACACTGCAAACGTCTAGTATGACAAACAGCCCTCCCTCATTTGGGAACGTCAGGTGATTTTGCAGATATTTTGAGATGACACTTTCTTATTTGGGATTACTACGGTGTCATTGTTGCTTCTATAAAGTCTAATGACGCAGATGAAATTGAAAAATAATTAAGAAAGAAGCCAACTCCCGTGTTTAGACCGTGGCAATAACCGGAAAGAAGTCGCCCAAGAGCAGTTTTACAACCGGAAGTAGCATTTGCTGACGTGCACAGGGTCTATAACGTCGTGCTAACAGAGCAATAAGTCAGCGGCTCTCAAACTTTTCACACTATACCACCAAAGAAAAGGTTTAGCTTTCTGAGTACCACCCATAGATTGTATATATAATAGCTAATGCATTAGCCGCCACGTTTCAAGTAGGAATTTCACGTGTGGTTCCCATTGATTTACACTGGAATATTGGGGCCCCTGTCTCTATAACTGCTGCAGTGAGCCTCATCATTTTAAAATGTTTATATTAATGCTCCATTTTTTTTCTCACTATTTTGTCTGTTTAAAAAAAATGGCTCCAAATTCACCCCTGTAATCACCAGCATCACGAGATTTATTACAATGGTACAGGTGACGTCACACTTTCTTCAAACCAGGTCTATATAAACCGTCACACTGTCTTCAAACGTCACACTTTCTTCAAACCAGGTCTATAACAGTTTAGCGGATGAACTTTAGGGCTAAACCAGTTGTAAAAATGGATCGCATCATTTCCACTGTAGTTCTAAACAAGAAAGGATCCAAAGGAGGACAAAAAAGTGGATAAAATGAAGTCTAAACCCACAAACTGAAGATCCACCTGAAGGAAAATTCTCTCTGATAATGTAATAAGTGCAGCCAATAGTAATTATTGCAGCTGTTATTGCATTTTTGACCACTATAGTTATAAGATTATCGCTTTATTACATTTAAAATTGACCAATAATATTACGTCAGTGGCCATTATTACATTATTGCTATGATCCTTATTAACTTGCATTTTTTATACATTTTTTATACATTACATTTCTCAGTGAGGCATGTGAAACGAAGGAGCTCATTGGTCAACTATCATTTATAAACAAAATCACTTCAGATTAACAGAGTTTATTTATTGCTACGCTTATTCATTCTGCAGTATTTTTCAGTGAATCGCAGCCATCTGACCACACTGCAGTTTTGTCCACGTCTTTTTTTTCCTTCAAACTTAAAATTTCATGTCAATTTTCAAGGAAGGTGAATTCTCTTTTCAATAAACTGCACTACTCTTTAAAGCTTTTGTGATCATAGCTTTAGAAAAATTCCTTTGAAGGAGAATGTGTCCCGCTATGAATACGCCGCTCCTCCGAAGAAGAGAAGGGCCGATCCGAAATGGAAGAGAAGGCGCTTAAACCGGGGCTGTGGCAGCACCTGCAGTTTGACACAAAATGGCCGCCTAGTGAGCGACAGGACGCCATGGAATAAGGTTGGACAGGGAGACGTGGGGGGGCAGGGGCTCGCTCCCTACGACACACAATGAAACGCACAACCTACACTGCAAAAAAGGAATTTCTATACATGATTGGAATTTGTAAGATTTGATTTTGACCATTTTGATTCAGATTTTTATTTTTTTTTAAGTTTTCAATGCAAATTATTCTCAAAATCACACAGTGTAGGTTTAACATAGATTTTTATTTTTGGAGATTTTTAAAAACGTGCAATGCTTACTTACTTTGACATTTTACTGTTCTGTGTGCGTTTTGTTATAAAGAATTGTACTTGTGTTATAGGGAAAATTGCATTACTCAATACTGTTCTTCCCAGTGAAGGAATAAAGGTTTTACAGAGCACTGGAGCAGCGAGGGTTAAACAAAATGGCGGCCGACGGTAGCTAGAGCAGAGTTAAAGTGATGAGACAGTGGAGCGTAGGGGGTTAAACTGCCCCGTCACTTTTCCGCCCCGCACGACTCCACGGGGTCAGAAACAGATAACGGGGAAGGTCAGGTGAGAGTTGACCTCCTGCACGGCCATCCCACGTATTTAGAGGTACTTTTGTGCATGAATTGTATACGTAAGATTTACATAACAGGATCATTTTAGCAAAAAAGTCAAGACATTTTGGCTTTTATGTTGCATTATTACACGTGACATTATTGCTGCTCCAATATCTCTGAGCGACACGACTAATAAAATAAATAAAATCACTTTATTATAGCGTTCGTGCACATTTTATTTAAAAATGCAGACCTATGAGCAGCTTAATAGACGAAATGTGCCTTTTTTTGCCTAATTTTTGTGCACAGAGGTACTTTTTGACATAGAAACATGTTATTTCAAGAGAGAAAGGTCACGTACAAACCAAATATTTAACAGTATTTTACAGTTTTATATTTGTTATTAAGTTGTAGCAGCTTTTGCACATTTCAGATGTGTTTTGAGCGCATATATCCTTGCCGTTTCCTAATAAAATCCCAGCTTGTGATGTAATCTGTATAGCTTTTATCGTTATCTAGCCTAAACTCGCTACTGCTCCATAGATCTGACCTATAACTCGGCCTTTTGGCGCCCACTACTCATCGCGTGGAGATTGATAAGATAATAAATGCCATACTGTGGAACATTTTCAGACACTTTTCAGCATGCAAAAGCCAAAAATTTTACTCTCAATTCTCAAAAACCTCTCTACCGATTTAGCCAAAATGTGACAAAATAATATGGGAAAAATGATCTCACCGAATTTAAATTTTAAGTTAAACAAAAAAAATAAGAATTGCAAAACTAATACAAGAATCTGCACGAATGGATATGTATTGGTGTAAATGAACAGGCATTATTGATTACGACATTCTCTGCAGACAACATTATTTCTTTCAAATATGTTCAGCGTTTTCAGTTATGTTATTGCAACGGTGTAATCTTTATCCAATTTTGATTCATTATTTTGCCCCAAGTGAAAAATAAACAAATAGAAAACATTATCGCCGAAATAGCTCCAACATGTTATGTCATTTTTTAACGTAATGGTTCAGTAAATTGTCTGTTCATCGAGACAGTTGTATTTTTAGCCAGGTATTCACTTTGTTTTTATTATTTGTCTACACGGAAGCGCGCTGTTTGGTACAAGGTTTTATTTTGCACTAAAAGCGTATTATATTCTACAAAATTAGGACAAGGATTTACGACTATAATGCTGTTTAAAGTGCAAATAAATGCAAGTAAACCCGGTAATTCCAATTCCACGCTATACAAATCTGTTGAAACTTAAATCTAAAGAACTTTCCAGCAGTTTCTTGCACCAATCAGACACATAATAGGAGCAAAAATTCCAGTTTTACGTAGCTAAAATCTCAAGCTTCCTGAAAATGTGAAACAGGCCTCTCCTCTGACAATGTTCAAATCCAGACTCAGACTTTTCGGTTTAAGAGTTTGTTCGACTCTTTTCTTTTAAACCGCTCCCTTATAAATGTTAAGAAAGGTTCATTTTAGCGTGTTAGATCAATGGGGCACTTCTACTTTACTACATTCGAGAGCAGGCTCCTAAAAAGGCCGAGGGCTTTCATTTTTAGCACGTTCAAAACTGTTTCTGCTGAACAAAATAAGTGCAAAACTTGATTATAATCACCACGTTTGAAGACCTAAAAATATGTGCTTAATGCTTTTACGTTTTCTTCTTTAAGCACATTTTTAAACAGCTGCTTAATGCTTTTATTTAAGTCGATTTTTTTCTCTGAATGGGGAGAAAAAAATCCACAAATGTTAATCCTGATCCAGTTCAATCGTGACATCAGAGACTTAGCCTTAACGTCAAGAAATCAGTTTTTCTAATCAAATGACGCCTTTACGTTTATGTTGTGCTAAGTATCCTTTTTGTTTCACATTTGGAACTGGAATTAAACCTATTCAACCAATAAAAATGCAGCATTAAAGAAAAAAGACAGCCAATAGTATGAAAGTGCTAGTAAACCTTTAGCTGCAGGCCTATAATAATAATACAAGCAAGTACTCACATTTGCAAAGTGAAAATGTCTTCTTTAAAAAGCAAAAAGTGTTAGGAATATTCCAATCCAAATATATCTTTGTACATTGTGCTCGATCTTTCACGAAACGCAGTTGTACCGAGCGAATGCAATGACCCGCTGAACCTCTAGTGATCTCTACATGTGTACAGTGCGGCGTCAAAGGAGCAAAGGGTCCGAAAATCCCCAATATGAATCTATTATTTCCACGCGGCGTGTAATGGTCCCATTCCCCTCCCTGTACCTGGATTTGGGTCGCCAAACAAAAGCCGTCGCCCGGGGTTACGACATGGGGGCAAGAAACAGGAAAAGACAGAGAGACAGTGCACGACCTCGGGGGTCCAAACCGACGGCCATTCGCTCCATCGGGACCCCGGCCTCCAACTGTGTTTCCCACGATCGGGCTCCAACACCGGGGACAAGAGGGGCGAGCGGGCCAAGTTACAATGCACATGGCCATACTGCGAAACATGTACATGCTATTCACTGTAAACTGGCTACTTTAGCGCTAGCTTTGGTTAGCTTCGACCACTGTCATAGAATAGACGTTGTAAATTAGAGGTTTTTTTAAATGGCCAATGCTGATACTGCTTGTGTAGAATCCAGAGCAAACAATGTCCGATATTTTTGGGCTGATTTTGAATATTTTCCTCAAATCATCAAATTTTTCATCCATTTTAACCACAAACCTATGAGAAAGTGGTGCTCGTGTTTACGCAGTTATCTCTTCTTATTACAGTGTTTAAATAAAGCTTTGTGCGTATTTTTTTAGGCGGCAGAACGGCCAAAACTAAACACCGGCCTGTGCTGGAGATTTAACGTTGATAGCTCATATGCTTAGGGTGACCAGACGTCACTATTTACCCGGGACAGTCGCAGTTTTGAGCCAGGTGTCCAAACCAGTCCAAAACCAGTCCTTTTTTCCAGTTTTATATGAGAAACGTCCCAATTGTCCATATCTTTGACCAATCTGATCCTTACCAACAGTAAAGAGACGCTTAAGTTGTTGTTTGTTTAGGTAAAATACAGAAAAGCTGCTTAAAATCATCAAAACACAAAGATAATGTGACTATATTGACTCTCACGTTAGTCGTGAATCAGTCAAATGCAACAATTTTCCTTATTTACGTACTTGTTTCATAATTGTATTATTACCAACCCCCACCTTGATTTTGATAATCTGGTCACCCTATGTTAGCTGCATGTACTGGGGAACAACAGTTGTAAATTAAAGCTATTTGAAATGTTCTGGAGATTTTTTTTTCCCCCAAATTGTTATTACAGAAGCCTCGTTTGGCATGCTAAAGAACAAAAAGAATGTAGAAGCCAAGGACGACGCATATAATAATTAGTGGTGGGCCGTTATCGTAGTTAACCCGCCGATGTGGGACTCTTATCGGGCAACATAAAAAATATCGCTGTTAAAGCACATGTTTTCTACAAATCCCATGTTATTTTATTCACTGGATTATCAAAACTCTGCATCCATCTGCTCCTGGTTCCATCCATTAAATTTTAGAACTGGTCACCCCTGACATAGATCCTGGCTCCAGATTAGCTCCTGTAACCGTTAGCATAGCGAGCCTCATTTGAGCTGTGGGTGACGTCATGGCATTAATCTAGATTAATCTAGATTAATCTACAAAGGGCAATGAGATTAATCTAGATTAAAAAAAAAAAATCTATGCCCACCATTAATAATAATAATACAGTAAGAGATATAAATGCTACTCACTGATAGAAAATGTGAGCAAAGGGATTCCAGAGGTGTATCTTGAACGCTGAATTCATGTTAGCTGCATGTACTGGGAAACACCCCTTTGGTTTAGTAGTCTTTGTAAATTAAAGCTATTTGAAATGTTCTGAAGATTTTTTTTCCCATAGGTAGTTTTAGCATTGGGAATAAGATACTTTAAGAAGGCCAAGTAAATTGTTATTACAGAAGCCTCGTTTGGCATGCTAAAGAACAAATAGAATGTAGAAGCCAAGGACGATGCATATAATAATACAGTAAGAGATATAAATGCTTCTCACTGTAAACAGCTTTGCTTAGCTTTAATAAATGTGATAGAAAACATGAGGAATGGGAATCCAGAGGTGTAGCTTGGAACGCTGAATGCATGTTAGCTGCATGTACTGGGAAACACCCCTTTGGTTTAGTAGTCTTTGTAAATTAAAGCTATTTGAAATGATCAGTGTTCTGGAGGATTTTTGATTCGCCAAGCTCATATGCAACGCAACCACGATATTTCTGGCGCGGTAAAGGGAAAGACTGTTAGCAGCACGTACTGGGAGACACCTTTGTAATGCAAACTGTTTGAAATGTTCAGTGAAAAACGAATTCAGATGAGTAGTTTGCTCATCTTCCTCTCATCACATATTTTACTCCATGTAAACTGGATAACCCAATAGCGCTGGTTAGCTTTAATCAGCGTGATGGAGGACGTGTTTGAAATCCAGAGGTTCATCAGACTCTTACATTATTACAAAAGCTTAATATCTTTTATTTACACTACGCTCACATGCATTGCTGATATTTTTGGCACGGTAAAAGGGAAATATTATCAGCAGCATGTAACTTGGAAACACTTCTCGGGTAGGACTGTATTTGTAAATGCAAACTGAAATGTTCAATGAAAAACGAATGGAGGTAGCTCTTTCATTTTGATAATTATGTTCATATTCGCATTGGGAACTGAAGCTGAATAAGGCCATGTGACAATGCAAAAAAAACAAAGAACCAAAAGAGGCGTACGAACTCTGTGAGGCTCTTTACTTTGGTTCGTGCAGAGTTTAATTACAGACATGTACAGGTACAGAGCTCATCGCAGTTACTTGCACTTTTCTGATGGAGTCCATGGAGGTTTTATTGGTTTGTCTGGAATGTTAAACCTTTCTTTCATCATGGAGACCAAACCGGACCAAGTTACAGGTCGGATCTGCGGTGTGGCAACCCCGCTCGCAGTCAGAATGCACGTTTTTAGGTATTTTCGAGACATAAAACCACCTGGAATTGAATAAATATAAAGTAGAGCAGTTAATCGTGGTGACATATCTCTAACTTTAACCCTAACCCATCCATAGAAACAAGCAGGTGATGGACACTCCAATCAAAAAGTCCGTGCACCTTTAACAATAGATTCAAAAGGACAAAATCAAGGAATGTTGGAAGCGCCAATGGATGCAATTGTGAATTAACATGTATCAATTAGCGGTAATCTATTCTATGAACTGTAAATTGTCTGCGATTGGTTGTAGAAGAATCCAATGCAGTATAGTTCATTCTGGCAATTCATCATCAAATTAATACAATACATAATTAAACTAAACTAACTACAAATTGCTGGTAACCCCACTGCCCTTAACAACTAATATTTCAAAAACCAATACTTTACAGTTTCGGGAGCTGTGATATAGCATTTTAGCTTTTTTTGCTTGTTTATTTAGCAAAAAATGAACCGCAAAATATAGTGAAGGTCAGAACACAATGCGGACTTCAAACTGACTTGGAAAAAATGCTCTGCCCGTTGCGTTCCAGTCAACATTCAGCTCCCATACAGACAAATTATAGAAAAATATAGATTTGTTTAATGCTTTAATTAAAATACACATGAATTTGAATATTTTCGTTGTTTTCTTTTGGTAGGTGCCGCTCCTCAGATGTGAATGCAATGCCCTTCGCTAACTCAAAAGGCACGGATGGTCAACATTTGCAGCATTTCCAGCACGGTAAGATGCATTTACATTATTACGGCGTCGCAGTTGTATTTATTTGTTTGTATCGGCGAATAGCAGTTTTCATAATGTGATCTTTTCTCATTTGAGTGCGCCTGAAATTGAAATGAAAACACTCAGAGTTCAGTGGCAAAGTGGCATTCTGCTGTTAGTTAATAGAATTATAGGCATTTTGATTGAAAGCTTTTTTGACGCCCACGCTGCTTCTAAAACCAACAGAGTAGATAGGACAACAAAAGTGTGTGTTTTTACAAAGAACTGACCTCAGTATGGAGACTGCATATCTTCCTCCATGTCTTTGTGTCATGATACAATTTATTAGCACGAATATTTCACATTTCAGATCTGCTGTTAAAGATGCATTGCGTAAGTTTTAGGTTTGGAGGTTTTTTTCCATGGATGTGTTATTGAATGTCCCACAGTATGACCTTAAACAGAATCGCACAAACTATTGCTAATTATTAATTCAATTCAATTTATTTTTGTATAGCCCAAAATCATAAGTTATCTCAGCGGGCTTCACAAAATAGTTAAATTAGCAAAGAAAGATGTCAGAGAATGAAGCAGAATAAGAAAAAAATAATAATAATAATTAATTAATAATTCAAAAATACAGAATGTCCAACAAAAAGTAGAGGCATGGATAATTGTCCCAGCATCTCCTGTCCTTAGACCCTCCTTCTTTGGCAAGGAAAAACTTGAAAAAAACCCAGTGGGAAAAAACCGAGAAACCTCGAGGAGAATCACTAGGATTATTACTGAAACTATTATTAATTATTATTATTAATGGATGAATGAAAAATCTTTAAACAGCTGTTATCTGTTTTTGCCCATTATCGATTTAAACACAAATATCGAAAAATTAGAAAAAAATAACATTTTATCTGACAATAAAGAAGAAAATGGTTCTCTTTTCATTTCCTTATTTTTTGTTTTATTTTGAAAAACAAATGAATAAATGATACACGGATTAAGCAGGTCTATGTTACATTTATTCAACCCCATTCCAGCCCCAAAATACCTAAAAAAAACAGGGATTCTGGTCACCTCTCCACAGATTTGACCCGTAACTTCATCTGGTTTCGTCTCCATGGAAACAGAAAGGTTTAATGCCATACTGTGAAACATTCCAGACAAAGGCAATATCATCTCCAAGGAAACACGCATTTGATGGATGAAGTTACGCAATGCAGCTTTAAAGATAAAAAAAAAAAAGGTGCTTTTTGTTTTTTTGTTTTTCCATAATTGCTGATACTGACATTTCCAACTCAATTTCAACACTCATTATTATTTGATACTGCAGTGATAATGAAACCGGTTACATATGACTTCATTTTCAACCCATAGATGTAATTTTCAAGCTGTTAATATTTGTCTCATATTTCCTAGAACAGATGATAATTACATCCGTTAGACAGATAGATATTAATAGTCTTAATAGCCTTATTTGCTCCACTTTGACAGCAAATTACCGAGGGCATTATACTTGTCAGGAGGGCACTACACTTGGCACGATTTTGTTGATAAAGACGTCTCGCAACAGCCAAGAATCTTCTTTAATTTGATAGGTTGCTCGAGGCTATCAAAGCGAATGCACAGTAGTAAACCGTAACAGGAAATGACGCACGTAGATTTCAGTATATTCTAATTCTGGCTCATCTATTGGTTGGTGGGTGTTGCTATGGAAAACCCCTCTGCTCCGGGTGTGAATATTTTTGACTCTTTTTGAAGCTCTAACTCGATATGACCTCCGTGGAAACCTCACTACGGGGGGACCAATTAAAACGCGGCATACAGAGTCGTCCGGCCAATCGCGTCGCGGGTGGAGGTCCGGCGCAGCCAATCGCGGCTAGCGACGTTGCGCTACTCGCTGGGAATAAAGGAGCAGCGTTTGATAAGCTTAGCCACGGTGATCACAGTTGAGATTTCGGTCGACAATTTCAGTGACAAGCGAGGATTCCGCGCTTATTATGACGTAAAAAGAACAAAAAAACACGCACAAAAACCTTCCAAGTCTCCGCTGATGGTTGTGGCATTCAAAGACGAGATTACAGAGCCTGCTTCCCCCGTAGTAGTAAAATTGAGAGGCCAATCACTCAAGATGAGGGTTAAAATAACTCCGGTCCCACCACGCTAGCTTGAGAGGTTATTGAAATTCAAAGAGGAATTCTCGACCAAAAGCGAGCGCGTCTGACCTCCTTGTGGAGCAACATGTCTTCCGCCGCGGTGATGTATAGCCCTGTTGCTAGCATGTTACGCGTTATGAGTTTGTAACGGATTAGCACGGTTAGATTAAAACACACATGATATCAGTCTATGTTAGAAATATGTAATCGCTGCTAGTTCTCGCGCGGTTCCTTACTAGAATTTAAAAATGTCAAGGTAGTTTTAGTTAATGTCAGCTCCTCCTCGTGCATTCCAATCGGGTGTACTTTTAACCAGCTTTTGGTGTGAAAATGTATGTTATTTCCATGTGGAGAATTGTAATAGCGAGGGAGATTGAAGGGGAAAAGAAAAATAATGAGTGTTCAATGTGAGTGGATTGGAATAAGGTTGAAAGAACAAAAAATGTCAAAAGTGAACTGAAAGCTTTTGAGATTACAAATTGTTAGCCTCCTAGCATAAGTGATCAAGTTATTTTTCAAGGTTTTTGGTGAAATGCAAAAAAGAAACTACCTGCTATAAAATAATGGACAAAAAAGAAAATTTGGCAGAATTTTCTTTTGCGTTTTTTAAATTTTATTTTATTTTTGTACATTTTCAATAATATGGAAAATTTGTAATAACTTTTTTTTTGGCCTTAACGCTTAAAACGGCGATAATATTTTTAGTGCATATAAAATTTTAAAATCTGCTACATGTGACGCTCACATTTATAATTCTGTCATAATTTTACCCATTTAAGTAATTATAGCAACATTATCCTTTCTTCACTCGTCATATTAATACTTTTTTAAGCAGTAAAACTTCATATAGCGCTTTTAGCATGATTACAGAGCTATACGATGCTAGTTGCCATGTATTTGACTGTTATCCTTCTAAAAATGTGTAAATCTGCTACATGTGACGTTCACATTTATAATTCTGTCATAATTTTACCCATTTAAGTAATTATAGCAACATTATCCTTTCTTCACTCGTCATATTAATACGTTTTTTAAGCAGTAAAACTTCATATCCTGCATTTAACATGATTACAGTGCTATGCGATGCTAGTTGCCATGTATTTGAAAATAATGGACAAAAAATTTATTGGACACGAAAATTTGCCAGAATTTTCTTTTGCATTTTTTAAATTTTATTTTATTTTTGTACATTTTTAATAATCTGGAAAATTTGTAATAATAACCTTTTTTTTGGACTTAAACACAAAACGGCGATAATATTTTTAGTAAGTGCATATAACATTTTTTAATCTGCTACATGTGACGTTCAAATTTATAATTCTGTCATAATTTTACACATTGAAGTAATTATAGCAACAATCATTTCTTCACTTGTCATATTAATACGTTTTTTGAAGCAGTAAAACTTCATTTTAACATGATTACAGAGCTACGCGATGCTAGTTGCCATGTATTTGACTGTTATCCTTCTAAAAAGCAGACAAAAAAATGCGCGTATCCTCCGTCCTATTTTCTTTCTACCCCCCGCTGTGCTCTGTGGCTCTTTCTTTATGTACATGTATACGCCGGAGCCTGTTCCTAAAAAGAGTTGTATCTATATTGTGTTGTGTCGGGGAGGTGGTCGTATACTTTGCTTGTTTGTGTGCACGCTCCGGTCGGAAACCCCATAGGTGCTTATTTGGCGTCCCTATGACAGTGCATACAGCTGCATCTCAACACAAAGTAGGCCAGCTCTGCCGAGATGGAGAGGCTGACATTTGGCACCTGTTATCCCGGGCCTCTGAAGACTTTGTTATATCGGAAATTCTCCAGTGTGAACAACTCTGCGAGAGATCCATCCGTGCTCTGACCCCACTTCCTTCTGCTGCTGGTGTCTTCCGCTATCTCTTTTTTTTCCCTCTCATTTCTTTTTTTCTGTATAAAACACCAGGAAAAGATTGCTGCTGTGTGATCCCTTTGCTTAGCGAGGTTTTCTGATGTTTTGAAGCCAAGTAGCCAACCCAGAGAAGTGGAACTGATAGTTTGATATAGAGAAGTCTTAAAAAGTAAGAAAAGACTCTAAGGACTGGAAGACTAGATAATGTGCTGAAGAATTAAAGGTTCTACTTGACGCAAAATTGTCTTGTTTGTCCTTTAAGCCACGTTATACTGGCTTAATATACTGGTTAATATATATCCTATACTAGGAGGATACGTGCAACTAGACTCAATGGGATTTGTAAATAGTGAGGAATATTGAGTTTATTCCACGTGAATTCCATCAAAAGTGTTTTTATGTGCAATTAGTTTATTTGTTTAGTATTTTTAGACTAGTCTCTGCAGATTTAAGTGTCCAAATGAAGCTTCTGATCTATGTCCTAATGTTTCCTCATCAAAAACACACCTGGAGTTTGTATTTAATGTATATTTTTAACACGCAAATGCTAATTGCAAACTGAAAACGCCCCGTTCCACCTTGTGATGTCATGTGGTAATACAAAAAGTGCTCCACTGTGTTTTTAAATGCCATGCACCTTCACTAGAATCATTTGGATCATCTTATCCCTGGAATTGCGAAAAAACTAACTTGAAAACTACCACCGCATGACATCACAAGGTGGAACAGAGCGTTTTGAGCTTTAAAGATGTAGACAGGCTAATAATAAATGGTGCTGTTATATTCTCAAAAACATACTTGGACTTGTGTTTTATTTCATTTTTCTCACGTTTTTGAGAATCTAAACCTCAAAATACTCTATTTTGGCTTTTTTTTTTTGCATAGATTGGCGTTCCAGATCTGAAATTATCCAAATTATTCTAGTGAAGAGATGCATTACCACATTTGAGAGAAGAACTCAGTGTAAATTAACCATGAGGAAACATTATAACAGATCCTGGGCCCTTTAATATATTACAGAAGTGTTTTATGCTGTTTTGGAACTCACTACACAATGTTAAATTACAAAAAGCAATATATGAATGTGAATAAATGTCCCATATTATGTTATTTAGGGTTAGGGTTAAGATCGGATCTGTTATAAATGTTTCCTCATCAAAGAATTGCCAATATCTGCTGGACAAAAGGTAAAAAAATATCACTAAATGACATTACAAGGTGAAACAGAACAAAATAAACTAATAATTAAAGATTATGAAACACTCTCCATTGAGATTAGCAGGGTGCAGACCTCCATCAGAAAAGATTAATACCCCCCTTGAACAAATATCTTGACACAAATCCAAACTATACAAGTACAAACATGCGAATTATTGTTATTTAAGGAAACGTATACATGTCTTTTTCCTATTACCGATTAAGTATATATACAGTTAGCTTCTGTAAGAATCGCCCACGTAATGTCAAAAGCCCCCGAGGAGTAAACAAGAGATTTCTGACAATGCCGAGCAGCTCCGTCGCTTTAACTCATCCAATACTTCAACAGAACTGTGTATTTATAGTTCAACGCAATAAAACATGGCACATCGCAGAAAAAGACTATTGTTAAAGGCTTAGAATTTCTAGAGGAGGTTTTGTAGTACATCGTGCAATATGTGTTCAGCTCATCTCAGTATATAATGTAGTTTAAGTTCTTTTTTCCATATATTTGGGCTAAAATA
This sequence comes from Scartelaos histophorus, assembly GCA_000787155.1. Taxonomy (NCBI): domain Eukaryota; kingdom Metazoa; phylum Chordata; class Actinopteri; order Gobiiformes; family Gobiidae; genus Scartelaos; species Scartelaos histophorus. The sequence continues at coordinate 17,392 of JACN01060318.1, forward strand.
CTGTATAATATCTGCATCTAATTATAAAGTATTCAACGCCAGAGAAGCAGGAAGTGTGCGGTTAATATGCTAGTTGTTGTTAGCATGCACTGTGTTCGCAAAACTGCAAAGACCAATGCAAAATGCCGAATGAACTATTTTTTTTTTTTTCATGTTTTTAAGACTCAGCTACAGTGTCTTTAATGACCAGGCTGGATAATATCAAAAGAAAAGTGTGTTATTTTTTTGTTTTTTTGTTATGAAGTCTAAACATTTTTTTTCTATTATCCAAAATAAGGTAATAACGCATAAGTGCAGATCAAGAATGAGTTGCGTAATTTGTGCATACAGAGACAAATTTCCCTATTCATATGCAACATTTTGAATTTTTCCCCATTCAAAAGATATATTTTAGTATTAGTCACCATTCATCATTCTGAAACCCATGGATAGGGACAATGAACTACCTTACTTTACCTGACCTAAAATAGAAATACCCCGTAGACAGTATTTCTGTTGCGTCAAAAGAAACACTGTGTTAAAGAAGTACTTCTCAGACTTTTAAACTTGATTTCCATTTTTGGTTTGATAGTACTAGAAGTAAAAACCAGACTATCCCAGGTTTTTTTTGGAACTTTTTATTTTCATCATTTTTCTTTCCCTGAGACAAGAGTAGTAAAATATTACAAATGCAATGTACATTTTCCAATACATTTGCAGTATATATTATAACATG
>JACN01137156.1:0-14278 GCA_000787155.1 Scartelaos histophorus
CTTGACAACACATATATTACATACATAATATTACATATACTATATTACATACATTATGTATGCTAATTTGATTCAATCAAGTATTTTGATAAAATACCATAAAATCCAGGGGGCAAATCTGTAATATGTAATATGCATATTTATTTATCTAGTTATTTTTTACCCAAAAAATGATATACACAGTTTTATATACAGGATTATTGATTATTATTGATTATTGATTATTGATAAAGGCTTTGGCACAATTGTTTCCTAAGAGCTCGTTTCACCCTGTGGCAGGAATTATAATCATGCACCATAACAGGTTATAGAACATTGTAGAAAACCTATAGTATATAAACACATTTTAGTTTGTTTTTAAATATATTTTCCTGTCATTTCAGAAAATCCTTTTTCTCTGGTCACGCCTCCTTTGCCATGTACACGATGCTCTACTTGGCGGTGAGTAACTTTGCATCTGTTTCTCTTTCATGCACATCGTTTGGTTTCTCCATCTTCTAATTACATCACAATTATAAAACAACATTCACAGATAAGTTGTTGCCATCGTCACAGTGATGCAGAGGGAGAGGAGTGAATGGACACAGACAGAGGAGTCTTTGTTGGCCTGTGGGAGGAGTGACCTCGCCTCACTGCTCCTCTATTGTGTTAGTGTAAAGCCTTGTGCATTTAAATCTGCACATAACATCCCAGGAGATACACACTGGGCAAAGTCTGTTTGCTATTTGACCTGTACAGTAAAGGCTGGTGGGATCTGACTTCAGCTCAGTCTTCATAACTTTGAAAGAACTTTTGAATTCTTTGAAATAATTGCAGTGCAAGTGGTGATTAGTGAAAGTGTGTTGTAGTTGTGGAGGACAGGATATTGTAGATGTTTGCAATCATTTTATGTCGGACATCATTGCCTCTGTATACTGGGGTAACAGTGGCTCAGTGGTTGGAGCCCTGGTCCCCCAGTCTTAAACCTGGTCTCTATCTACAGCCCTGCTGAGCTCCCCCAACACGGGCCTCCAAACCCCCCTGCCATGAGCAGGAGTAGGTCAGCCCAGCGCTCCCACAGTCAATACCTCAGCACCCGTCCACCCCAGCTCCATGCAGAGAGCCGACGCTGCGCTCAGACTCATAACACAGACTGATTTCTGCTTTGACCAATTTCTGTTGTAGTGTCTTTAGGCAAGACACTTACCTAAAAAGTCGTGTGTGCTTGAGCGATTGGTGCTATTGGCAGGGGCCGACTGACTGTCCATCAGTCGGCTGCAGGGCTGCAGGGCTGCGGGGCTGCGGGGCTGCAGTAGGTGGGAGATGTTGCCAAATGGCTGTTTTAGAAATATGCAAAATTAGAATATCCAATATATCCGATATTAGTCTATAATAATAATAACAACATCTGTGACTTACTGAGCAAACGCCAAAGCAATAGTGAAAAGTTGATTGTGATAATTGATTGTGCTCATAAGTACAAAGTAATAAAAGTGTGTTTTGTCCCCAGTTCTACCTGCAGGCTCGCTTCACATGGCGCAGCGCTCGTCTGCTGAGGCCGATGCTCCAGTTCATCCTGGTCATGTTGGCCGTCTACACTGGGCTCACACGGATCTCCGACTACAGGCACCACCCGTCCGACGTGCTCACGGGCTACATACAGGGGCTGCTCACTGCCTACTGGGTGGTCAGTAGATTTGCTTATTTTTCTGTCTGTAATGTCATGGAGCCTTACAATATTTATATGTCTTTTCTAGGCATTTCACATCTCGTCCATGTTTAAAACCACCAGTTCGGACGTCTCTCCGAGTGAAGCCTCTTTGGACAGCCCCCTGTCGCCCCAGCACACGGCCTGCTGAAGCTCCCCACAACCCACCTGGTCTGAAGAGGAAACTTCAAGAATGTGAGACTGTTTCCTGTGAAGAAAAGTCACATACCTCAGTTAATGAACAAAGTGCATGGTGCCATAAAACTGTGCACTGTGTAAGACCGTAGACTCTGCACATAGAAAAGATTATTTTTGTACTTGTATTCATGTAAAGTATTGTACTTATACAAAGAATTTAAAATGTCGAGTGCTCTCATGTGGACTCAAACACTGCACTATATCATTTTAAGGTGGAGAATCCACCACCAACTTGTCTCTATGGGGACGTTAATGCTTTTCCTGGAATTTCCACAATATAGAATTCAACTTTTAAACTAAATGTAAAGCTCTATGAAGAAAAGCAGGCTGAGCTCTTGTCATTAAAACACACGTAACCGACCAGAAACGGGTGGTGCCCTCTGCAGGTGGAGAGTCCCTGCCTCAAGTGGAGGAGTTCAAGTATCTCGGGGTTTTATTCACGAGTGAGGAGGACAGGTGAGATTGACAGGTGAGATTGACAGGTGGATCGGTGCAGCGTCGGCAGTGATGCGGTCACTGTATCGTTGTACTGGACCGTTGTGGTGAAGAGGGAGCTGAGCCGAAAGGCAAAGCTCTCGATTTACCGGTCAGTCTACGTTCCTACTCTCACCTATGGTCATGAGCTCTGGGTAGTGACCGAAAGGACGAGGTCGCGGACACAAGCGTCAAAATGAGTTTTCTCCTCAGGGCGGCTGGGGGCTCCCTTAGAGATAGGGTGAGGAGCTCAGTCACACGGGAGGAGCTCGGAGTAGAGCCGCTGCTCCTCCACGTCGAGAGGAGCAGCTAAGGGGAGGGCATCTGGTCAGGATCCCTCAGGAGACATCCTGACCAGATGCCCGAGCCACCTGGTCAGGCATCTGGTCAGGATATCTCCTGATGTCACCTCCCTCGGGAGGTGTTCCGGGCATGTTCCACCGGGAGGAGGCCCGGGGAAGACCCAGGACACGCTGGAGGGACTATGTCTCCCGGCTGGTCTGGGAACGCCTCGGGGTTCCCCCGGAGGAGCTGGAGGAAGTGTCTGGGGTGAGGAAGTCTGGGACTGTTAGACTGATGCTCCCACGACCCGGCCCCGGATAAGAGGAAGAAGATGGATGGACATGTAACTGAATAAATGCGGGATAAATAAGCTCAATATCATACAGTGGAACAAGTAATATCATCTCCATAGAGACAATGAGTAAAGTTACATAGTGTACCTTTAAACAATACATCTTGTTACCTTGGAATGGTTTGAAAATCTACTTCAACAAAAGTCCTGTTTTACTGAGTGACGTTAGTATCGAGATACTGAAGCCTAACAGATCATAACAGTGATCACAGAAATATTACTGAGCTGTTTTAATGTTTAAAGCAAAAAATATTTTTAAAAATGTAAAAAAAATAAAATAAATCATGTCTGAAAAGCATCTTATTTTATCAGACCACTTTTAGTTCATGCCACAGAACACACTAAAAAAACTCAACTAAAACCCTGAAGTGCAGATGCTCAGTGCACTTGGCCTGTGGACCCTTTAGATTCACCTAAAACACTTATTTTGTTTATGAGAAAATTCTGTAAAGCACTTTTGATATTGTTGTTATATTATTTAGATTTTAAAATAACATTTTATATAGTGTACTGTATATTTATAGTTTGTAGTATCATTATAGTATCGTGTCTGTGAATGTCACTGAGCACAAGGCACAAAACTAATATTGTAAAGTATTGTACTGAAATAACTTGTTGAATGACTAATTATGTTACTGCTTTAGTCATTTGAACAAATAGTTACAAGGTCGTCAATAAAAGGAAGTTGTTTTTTTAACTGGTGCTTTCTGTAATTTTTTAAGATTGCAGTTTTAAAAATATGAGTTTATTACCAAATGCAGATGTTTAGACCTTGTCTGTAAGTGACCCAGCTGAAGTTACTGGAGCTATTCAAGAAACACAAAATATAACATTTCCTTTCTCAGCACAAATGAACCAAGGCTACATTTCTTACAAAGGGATAAAAAAAGAGTTTTATTCAATAGCAAAGTCGCAATTTCTTGTAATCTGAGTGGATTTTTCAAAATGGGTTTGGTCCTGGTTTGAGCCCAGTCTGATGGTCAGGTCTCGGTTTGGTTCTCATCCTGCTTTAGTCCTGGTACCTGCAGTTTAGTTCTGTTTTTGATGGGATGCACCTGTAAATGTAAATGCACTCAAACACAGACTTGTTTTTGTGCTGAAGGTTTCCTAAAAATATGACGTCACCCATATAGAAATATTTGCTCCATATTTAACTGTCATCAAACTATAGAAGCTGAACCCAGTCTACTGGCTCATTCTGGCAAATGGGACAGTTTTAGACTGGGATCCAGACGGGTTCTGTCTGTACTGTAAGAAAATATCATGAAAAATGGAAGTAATTTATTATACCCAAAGTTAAACGTAAAAATAAGTGAAAACAGTGCAGACTTTTGTTTGAGTATCGTATGTAACATCTGCCCAAGCCTACAAACAGAAACGTCTTTCTTTGTAGGAACTAGTGACACTTTAAATATGACATTTTGAAAACCACAGCTTATGTCCTTTAATTACATATTCATCCATTACCTGTGTTTTTGCTTTAGTCCTGTGAGTGTTTTTATTTAGGCCAACAGGATGTAAACAGAACACTTTGCTTCAAGTGTCTTTACCTTGTGTCGAGCTCTATTCACAAAACCAAAGAGAAACATCTATTTCACATGTTTACTTGAACTTCAATAGCAATACAAGACAATCAGAACACTTGAGGCCGATATTTACAGGGACGGGGGGCAGTTGCAGAAAAGTTTTGAGGTCTATAACATGATTGGCTTTGGAGTCAAAAGTTCAGTTGCAAAGTTCATGTCAACATTTCCATCACCAAAAGTCTGTGGCAGAAGGAGGCGAAGTTTTTTGGCCTTGGTGAGATGGCATTGGTCGAAACAGTTCAAAATCAGTAGCAGGCCTCCTATTAGTATATTGATAAAATGCTTCACTGTGATACATTAATTATACAAGAATGGTTTATTTACACAGTCTCTCACCCATTCACTCTCACATGTCATGCTCACTGGCACACGCTCTCCCTATAGTACGTAGCCTGGTAAAGCCACTAAAAAGTCATGCACATGTTCTTTGAAAGGATTTTTTGGCAACACACAAGTGCTTTTCTTTGACACACTGTTTGCTTTGCTACAGGGGAGGGCGAAACCAGCCAATGAGCTAGTAGAAACTCAAGACAATGACGGGCTAATAAGAAGAAAGCACCAATGACATGGGAAGACACAGCAGGGAGGAAGGAGAGAGAGAGAGAGAGAGAGGACTTGGGTTGAGATCAACATGAATCACAGTCTTAAAAAAAAAACTAAGGATGATACAGGGACAGTCTCGTGGTGATCAGGAGATAGAAGCAGGAAGGAGCCATCAAAATTAATATTATATAATCCTTTTTTCATTGCACTAAAACATAGACTTTACATAAAGATAAACACTGGTCTGTGGGTTATTTACTTTCTAGCTGGGGTTTCTATGAATTGGTGCTGTGTGTCTGCATCCTGTATGTCATGTAGATGCAATAATATAGTCACGTGGATATCTGATAATACTATGTCAACAGTCGGCACTAAACTGCTGCCGAGTTGTCATTGATCAAAACTTGATCAGCTCGATCAGTGATGGCTTTATTATCTATCTTTATGAGAAGTCTATGCACAACACAGCTACAGTCCAGATAAAATTCAGTCTTAATTTATATGATAATTTGACGTTCCTCCTCCTGCCTGTTTCTATGCCCCAATCACCACCGCCCTAGTCACAGACTCGTCACCCGCTGCATCTGTCCGTCCTCTCCCTCTGACGTGGGCTCCGGTGTGTACACTGCGTCACCGTTTGAGGCCAGTGGAGGGGGCTGGTAGAAGGTCTGCATGTGATTGGGCCGCGGTCCCAGAGGGGGGCGCCCCAGGCTGTAGGGGAGCTCGAGAGCAGGTCTCTGCGGCTGTCCTCCGGTGGGACTGAGCTCCTCTGGACCCTCGGGGCTGCTGTCGGGGTAGGACATGGTGGGTGGCGAGGTGCGGGTGTAGAAGCGTGGGGGGGAGCTGCTGCGGCTGTACACCTGTGGGGAGTGGCGCGAGTACAGGTTGTTGGGCGGCGAGGTGGTGTCTCGGGGAACAAAGATGTTGGTTGGAGGAGAGCTTCGTGGGAAGATGCTGAGAGGAGGGGAACGCCGTTCACCCGGATACAGCGGCGAAGGGTTTGAGTCTCGGGCATAGATTGGAGAAGAGTCAGCGTCAAGATCGAGGTCAGGGGTCAAAGGTAAAGTGAAGCTGCCCTCAGAGTCCTCCCTATCTCCGTGGTAACGCAGTGATCCTCTCTCTCTGGCACGTTTCCTTCCATCTGCCCCATTGTCTTTGCCCTCAAACATGAAAGCGTCTTCTCTGTCAATGTCCACGCCCCCTCTCCAAACATCCAGTGCCCGATCTTTCTGCACATCACCGTCGCGTTCTATGCCTCCTCTCCAACCATCTCTGTCCTTTAAGAAGGGCTCTTCTTTGTCCCTGTCCATGCCGCCTCTCCAAGCGTCAATCCCAAAATCTTTTTTCTGTGTGATAAATGTCTCTTCTTGTTCTATGTCCGGTCCCCCTCGCCAAACCTCCATCCTGCAGTCACGCTCCTCTCGTGCCCTGTTCACTGCTGAGCCCCACTCAGTCATGTCCTCCATGCTCTTCTGAGAACTGAACGACTCATCCCGCCTCCGCTCCGCACCCCTCCACTCCTCCACCACAGCGTCTCGTTTTAATAGATATGTTTCATCCTTGTCCCGGTCAGGGGCCCTCCATGAGTCCATCTCTCGCTGCTTCATAAGTAGAGGTTCCTCTAGAGCTTTGTAGAGGGGCTCAGACTCCTGGGGCGGAGGGGGAGGAGGAGGGGGCAAAGGACGATCTCGATATCGCTCCCTTTCCCTTTCGCGGTCTGTTCCGCCACTGGACTCCATTGTGCTGCGGTGGCGAGACAGTGTGCCGGGTGTGCGGCTCAGAGTAGAGTAGGGCCTTGCCTGGACCTCTGGGGGGCGCACTGACTGTTTGTCAGGCAGCCCTCGGCGACCCAGAGTTCCTTGAAGCTGAGACCTGTCCTCTTTATCGGGGTCCCCTGTGCTGCGGGAGTGTGACCAGCCGTCCTGTACCCGAGGAGTGGTCATGAGATCCTGGGCGCTTCGGGGTGGTGGGTGAGGGTCCTGATCTGCAGGTTGCCTTGCCCACCCCTCCTGTGCATTGGGGCGAGTGGTGGGCTGTATGGTAGAGGCCCAGGCATCCTGAGGGGATGGAGCATGTCGCGTCAGAGTGGCCGAGTGTGTGACGGTGGTTCGGTCGGGGTGGGGCCTGGCCAAACTACCGTACCGCTCTGGAGGAACAGGCATGGGCACAGACGGTCGCAGGTTGCTCTGCACCAGCTCTGAGATGATCATCTTCTCCAGAGCTGCTGCATCGGACAGGTTACGCCTCATCCCTGTCCCGCTGCTCAGGTCTGATGCTCCATGAGGGGTGAGGAGACCTGGAGAGATGTCATCTGCAACCATCCCTCCACTGTCTCTGAGGAGGTCAGTGCTGCCCACCACTCCAGCTCGGGACCCCGGAGTTGTTCCTAAACCATGTAGGGTGAAGGTGTTGGGAGTGTAGCCGCCATTGAGACACATGCTGTCTAAACCACAGGACTCCTGGCTCTGGGAAACACCGCCCTCTGTTGGAGAAAAGACAGACATCAGAGAAGAACAAGACACTGGTGCATGTTGTATGAACCATATATGAGCGAATGAGCAGAGTTATGTGCCTGCTTGAAATGTGGACCAAAGCATCTTGTTTGATGAAATGTTGATTATTCCCACATGGAGTGTTGGATGTTTTATGTTTATGGTCTATGCATAATTATTACTGAGCGCAGTTGTACAGAAAATCAAGGATGTGGTGCTCAGTGATTGATTGAATGAGCACAATAAAAGAGAGCTCATACTCGGCTTGTTTCTGAAGGTTCCTAGAGGTCCGAGTTAAAAAGAGGGACAGAAAAGGCAAGTGTCAACAAGTGTAACAAAGACAAGAGGGAAAACAAACAACTGTGTTTACCCACAAAACACACAAGCAGTACAAGCATAAGATACATCACTATTGTGTTAACTAGGTCAAAATAATCAGAATCTAGTAGTGAACGTTACCTGTGGAGGTGAAAGGTTGGTTGTATCCTTGGGCTAACATCGTGTCATAGGGAGAAGCCCCAGCATGAGTCTGCAGCACTGGATTAGTGAGAAAATGATTTCCTAAAGCAGCTGGAATGAAGTGAAACATAAAAAATAAGTGCACCTATTGAATACAAGAACAAGGGCATTCTCCTTTGAATAAAATGAAAAAACAAAAAGTACCCCGGTTTAATGTGGGAGTGTTGTTAACATCTGCTGCTATAAAGGATGATTCAGTCTGTCTGCGAACTGTGTCGTTCCACATCCTCCTGATGCGGCTCTGTAATACACATATTTGTCCAAGGTCAAATGTGAGTCAGACAAAAGGAGACGTGCCGTGAGTGGTAACAGACCTGTCTGTTGGCTGTGGCTCTGCGGCTCTGGCTGCTGGTGTAGCGGCTGTTGGACCTCAGAGCGCTGCCTTTGACTGAGTCTGGGGAGCTGCTGGACGAAGGGACGCAACACTGAGACAAACGCAGGCACCGGCCATACTCTTTCTGACCCTGCACACAACAGAGGGACATGTAACACTGTCGCAAATCTAAGTCTGACCACAGCCAGTGCTGCCACTAGGGGGCTGACCTTTCGAGCCAGAGTGCAGTGCAAAATGGTGATGAGGAGGGCCTGAGCAGTGTTGAGGGAAGAAAAGAGGTAAGCCAGTAACAGAGATGGAGCGGACAGGAACATGAGCCCCGAGGACCAAGTGACACTCTGCAGAAAGAGCAGAGTCAGAGAGCCGACAGCCCAGGCCCTGAGAGAGAGAAACAACAGGAAGACGTGAGGCCACAATACAGACACCAATGCCTCACAGAAACACTTCCAATAAAAACAGATAAGTAAGTGATAAACTGTGTTATTTGTGTATGTTTTTCCATGTTACTTTCCATGCTATACCTCCAGCTGTAATCATAAGAAATGATCTTTAGTGATGGACACGATCTGACGACAAAAGGATTACACAGACATAAGAGGAAACATTATTTTTTTTAAATCTACATTTAATATACCAGTAAGCATACACTATGTAAAACAGTAACATTTCTTCTACCTTTTGATTTTTTTTTTTTTGCTAAAACTTGTATTCCAGCAATGTTCTATTTAAAGCTTAATAGGAGGTGAATCAGGGTGAATCAGAGGAGGGTCAGAAAAACTCACTCAAAATACATTTTATCTTGTTCTGTGTAAGCAGTGTGCCATTCTTTCACAGCCTTTAATAAACATTTTCCACATTTTCTGATCCAAACAGCGCGATGCTGCACTGACCTCAGGTTGTCATGACGACTGGAGTCTGGCTTGAGCGCTGCCGTGCTGTGCATCTTATGTAAGGTCATCACCAAGACAACCAGGTTCAACTGGGACCAAAAAGAGATGCATCACACACAAAATCCTTCCAATACATCAATACAAATGATTAAAGAACAATTATTATTGCGGTCAAGTGTTTACCGTGATGATGACAGCCACAGGGCCCAGAAAGCTCCAGATGAAGTAATTGTCCGTTCGTAGCCAACATCTAAGTGAGAGCCAAGTATTAACTGTACTGCACTCAAATACAACCTGAAGATGAACATTTTACTGACATATAAGTAGACTGGTCCTCTCGATCTACTAATGATACCTCCTGCAGTGATAATGTGATATCTGAGAGTCAGTTCATGGTCACAAAGCCCCATTACTTTATGCTCAGTTTGAACACATGACATTGAAGGGAAAATAAAAAATAATGGTATTTACAGAGTTCAGGTAGTAGGAGGATCAGATTTGTTAGTTCGAGCTGGGTTTAGCCGGGTCTAGTCTAGGTTTTACATTAGTATACACTTGGTTTAAATTATTTTGTCTGGATTAATCCCTAACTTACACAGAATCACATCTGGGTGATAATTACTTTATTTTTTGTGATGCTTCTTTAAAGAGAAAGATGTTGTTTTAAATAACCACTAATATTACATTGAACAAACTGTTCTTACGCAGTTTTAGATCCATATCCTCTGAAGTCTATGGCCGCAGACACGGCCACCACCAGCCCAGGTATGGAGTATCCACAAAGATAGAAGTATTTCCGCCGTGAGTTTCTTCCCTCAAAAACCTCACGCTGTAACAGGTAAAGCTCCACTGCCTCCAAACACAACCAGCAGAAAACCGACAGAAGCGAAAAGTGTAGCAGGCCGGCAATGATAGAGCACAGAACCTAACATAAAGAAATAACATAAAGAAATAACCTCAAATAAGATTAAGAAATAAGAATTAGACACTGTAAAAAAGGTTGTGTTGTGTGAGACACTTGGGCAGAAAATCTAATCAAGATTCTGTCTCATATTGAGCTATTCAGTCTCAATCATTTCTATTGAAAAAAGTGATTTTACTATAAAATTCATTCACATTTACACTTTTACAATAATACATATAATAATATAATATAATGATAAAAATACAAAGCTAAGAATTATGTTCTGCAAATGATTAAATCTCAAATAAAATTCTGTTAATTTCTAAGACCTATTAGACACCACAGTCCCCCACACAAGAGAAAATTGTAACACTTTGTGCCAATCAAGTTGTCCAGTAAAATGAAAACTAAGTGCATTTGACAAAATAATGGCACCACTTTTTTACACTTTTACATTCACAAAACAATGTGACAATTTAAAAGTTTGCAACAGAAATGTTCTCAAACTTAGTTTTAACCACAGACCCTTTAAGAATGTCGTATGAACACCACAAATGTAAATGTAAATCGATCATCACTTACTGTGAAATGGGCCTTATTGGCGCCCACCAGGAACAGCAGCTCAGTGAACAGCAGGTTGGCCCACAGGTTACAGTGGATGGTGCTGTGGTCTGAGTGCCACGGCGCCCCCTGGCAACAAAGTGTGGTAAGGCAAGTTCCCAAACACACCAGGGCTACAGAAATGCCCACCCAGGAGACGACACTGACGAGGAGCTCCTCCACCCCGACTCCAGACTGGTGGAAAGACACAAGTCATAAGAACATCACTGCACCTGCTTTAGACAAGGCTGTGTCACTCACCACGGGCTGCTGGTAGGTCATAAGAACTGCGTAGCTGGACAGGTGGTTACAGGCGCAGGTTGTGTGTGTGTTGTTGGTATGCAATAACCGGCAGCCCTGTGTAGACCACCTGCCAGCACCTGACGCCCCTGTCGCATTCCAGAAAGAACAGTTCGGACCAAAGTGGTTTTCCAGCTTCGGGACAGAGACAGAAAAACACATTAAGCCACTTCAGAAAATGTCAGGCGAACTCCATGGGGCATTCAGTTGGAATAAAAGCTTTTACCTGCACTCATGAAATGACAACAATTGTTAAGCAATGATTAATTTTGCCTGGTCAATGGTGATTTGTCATGTGAGGGACATAGGGGGTCACATTAAAAAGAGATCTAAAAATCATATGCCAACTTTATGGGCACAAATATCCAAGGTTTACAAAGATGTGAAAAAGTAGTGAGTGCTGTTATATATACACAGAATATATTCATCCTAATCCTCGGATACATGCCACACATTGTGTATTATTGTGAAAAGCATCAGCATCTATATTACAGCAGCCAAAGGAGCAGAAATGCCGTAGGACAAACCTGCAGATGTCGCAGTGTGAAGATCACAGGCTCGGACAGATAAACCCTGTTGGAGCCTCTGTGCACAGAGGCAGAGATCACGTGGGAGTTGACCACTAGACTCCGCCTCCTCACATCAGAACTCTGTCCTATACCCAGGCCCATTCGCAAAGTGGAGTTCTGTGTGGTTAGGAAGGCCCCCAGGTTCTTATACAGAGCAAGCACCAGGTTTACCTGACCTGAACGCAGAAGGCAAGCACATTATCAGTCATTAGTTTGAAAAAACTGCACAACATAAATGAGCTGAAGTTAGTATCACAAACCATTGTTACTGTATTGCTGCAAAGCCAGTGCAGAAATCTGCAGGATGCTGTCACTGTCGTACGAGTGAGGAAACGTCATGTCCTGGATGTCTGCCTCTGTGTTTAGCACATACACCTCTAAATCTGTTCAAACACATGAGTTCATGGTTTAAACATTTAAGCAACTATGACATGACATTCAAACAGAAAAGACTGTGCAGAATGTACTGGCAAACTCCACAAACACAAATATTAACCCAGTTTTTCCAGTTACAGCCTTTATTTCAATGTGTTCAAATAGTGGATGTATCTGTAGCAGTTTAGTCTGTAGTTTAGTCTCATAAAGTATTTTTCTCTCTTAAGATGCACCGACAGAACTGCAGGTGTCATCAGCACCCCTGGGTGCACCTCCAAACCCCAAACTGCCACTGGTAGTGCTCATAGAAACAACATCAGCCATAATTAACAAACTTTACAGGAGTTTTAGAGATTGCTGATTATTGATTATTGTTATTAGTAGTATTATTATATATTGATGAGAGGAAATAATCTGCCTTTTACCAGATTTACATTTTTTATTATATAAAAAGGTGAAAAGTAAACCAGGTGTCAAGATACTGCAATTAAGACAAAAACTGTGCAATCTACACTGTTTACAATAACACCAGTGTCAGGCATGGGTCACTAAAGTCTGATCTAATTAGTTTTAAGACAAATCATCGTTTATGATTTTATGTAGTGACAAAACATTTGTTAAGAGGACCAGGAGCATTCATTGCCAACATGGCAGCATCTCCTATTCAGTCACTTTGCTGCAGAAGCTCTATAACCTTTGGTTTAATTTACCTGATGTGTCTAGATAGTGCTTCAAAATACTTTATATATTGTAAGATGAATGTAAAATGAATGGAAAAAAGCAAACCGATATTGGGTGCTCTGTCACTGAAGCGTCCTTCGTACAGGTTGTTGGCCAGTAAAAATGCTCCTTTTTCCACTGCGTCCAACAGCAGCGAGGCCGAGCGCGACTGGTCAGAATTGCTCATATCAGCCCAGGAATTCAGGGCCTCTGGACCAAGCAGATTATCGACTGTCTGAACCACGGCCTGTGACAGAAACAGAAAATATTTGATACTATGTACTTTATACCACAATAAATGTTAGTATAGATCTGTGGATCGATCCTCATAACTCACCTGCACATAAGCTCGACATGTGCGTTCCCTCTTCTGCAGCTGAAAAGAAGAAAAGTAGCTATTGTTAGACTCATCCACACTGACATTTCTACCTATGGTTCAGTTGAAAGGTCAAAAGTATCATTTACCTTATTATAATTACGTGCAGCTGATTCTTTATTGGCCGGTCTCAAGGCTTGGAGCTGAGAGTCCAGGATGTCCAATAGCTGTTCGATTAGTTTGACAGACATGCTGACATCACCCGCATAGATCCGCCCCCGGGTCAGGTTCACCAGCTCCCCTGCAATATTGGCTGCATTCTCTCCACTCTTAATCTGCACAAAGGAAGGTGCGTTCATAATGTCAAATATTGTGACATTTAAGGTAGAAAAGCCAGACTCTGGCGGCACTGGGGTCTTTGCACAGCAGTATCTATGTCTGCTGTGAGTTGGGGATGTGACAAACCTTCTGTGCAATTTGGCTGACCCATGGAGAGGTGCAGTTGGAAAGGTCAGGTCCTCGGGAGCTCCAGCCCACAGGCGATGACATGCACTGGTATGAAGCGATACCTGTGGAGACCAACGGGGGGCACCCTTTTAGACTCACAAAACTAACAAAGAATCTTTAGTGAAGGATTACTCAGCAATTAAACACTGTTAGCATTGTTTTACCTCAGTATACTCAGTGCTAAACTGTATAATGTTCCTTCCTTCCATCCTTTTACTGCTACGGTTCTTTTATTCTATTATTATATTAGTATGTGCTGTAGTAAAAATCATGACACAGACGTAAAAATGACTAAGAAAGAATTCAGTCACATAGTAACTAAATTATTCAAGAACAAACGGGAATGGGCCAGATCAGCATTTGTGCAAATATATTTAATAACAATAAATACTATGTCATTAGTGTAACATTATGTAACATTTTTGGAGGCTCTGTATTTATCATATGCATTTTTTTTCTTTGGAGTACTGGGAAATCTTTGGTTATTTTTTGGCTATAAGATAAGTTATAAAAGCTTAACTTAATCACTTCTATGACAGATGCAAACCAACTACTAAAGTATTTCATTCTGCAATTTATTTATGTAAGCTCATGATTTTTTCCCAATATTGTACATTCAGAATAGTTTTT